>JAQIFY010001694.1:0-13959 GCA_028533085.1 Varecia variegata | reverse complement strand
GTGGATGCGGAGAGACAGGAACTCTCTTACACTGCTGGTGGGACTGTAAACTAGTACAGCCCTTATGGAAAGCAATATGGAGATTCCTTAAACAGATTCAAGTAGACCTTCCATTTGATCCAGCAATCCCATTATTGGGCATCTACCCAGAAGAACATAAGTCATTCTACAATAAAGACACCTGCACCCGAATGTTTATGTTATTGTTTTTAATACGATACGTTTCTGCCTACATGAATCTCTGCTTCTATGCAATAAAAGGATTAAAGATTCAACTCCTTTTTTGAATCCTCTTGATAATTTCTTTTACTTAATTTTTAATGTTGTCACAAATGGTAGGATTTCCTTCTTTTTATGGCTGAATAATATTCATCCATCAATGGACACAGATTGTTTTCATGTCTTGGGTATTGTGAATAATGCTGCAACAAACATAGGAGTGCAGATATTTCTTCAATATACTAATTTCATTTCCTTTGGGTATACCCAGAAGTGGGATTGCTGGATCAGATGGTAGTTCTAATAATATTTTTAATTTTTTAAGGACCCTCCATATAACATACTCTTTTGCATAATGGCAATACTAATTTGCATTTCCACCAACAGTGTACCAGGGTTCCCGTCTCTCTACATCCTTACCAATTTGTTATTGTTCATCTTTTTGATAATAGCCATCCTAAATAGTGTGAGGTCATATCTCATTGTGGTTTTGATTTGCATTTCTCTGATGATTAGTGATGTTAAGCATCTTTTCATATACCTGTTGGTCATTTGCATATCCTCTTTGGAAAAATAAATATTCAGGATCTTTGCCTATTTTTAATTGGGTTATTTGGTTTTTCGCTATTGAGTGAGTTTCTTATATATTTTGGATATTAACCCCTTATCAGATGTAGATGCATCTGACAGATGCATAAAAGCATTTGACAAAATTCAACATCTGTTCATGATTTTTTTCAAAAAAACCTCTCAACAACTTAGGTATAGAAGAAATGTACCTCAACATAATAAAGGTCATATATTACAAGTCCACAGTTAACATAATACTCAATGGTGAAAAGCTTTTCCTCTAAGATTAGGAATAAGACAATTATGTCCATTTTCACCACTTGTACACCACTTTCTATATTTGTATTTATGTATAATTTATGGTATTGTTTTTAAAGTGCTTTGAAAATTTTACATAACTTATTCTGTGGGTATATTTTTACAATTTATTTTTATTAACCATATTGACATATGTAGATCTAGTTTATTCATTTTAATTTCTCCATAGTATTAGATTTTATTTTAAAACATCATTTTTATCTGTTCCCCTAATAATGGATAATGAATTTCTTCCTATAGTTTCCTAGTAACATCCTTGTGCATGGCTCCTTGTGCACACCTATGAGAGTTTCTCTAGGGAAGAGCAATGTACTAATGAGCAGCAGTTTAAACTGCTCATTTCTAGAGTGTGGACATCTCCAATATTACTAGGTATGTTGCTTTCTGTAGTATTTGCACCCATTTAGACTCCCGACAGCAATGAGTAAAAGTCACCATCTGACCGCACCCTTGCCAATGCTTATTGTTAGACATTTATTTATTGTCATTCTTATAGAAATTTTATCATGATATTACTTTAACATTTCCCTGATTGGTCATGAGATTGAACATTTTCTGTATATTTATTAGCCCTTGGAGTTTCATCTTTTTTGAATTGTCTGTAAATACGTTTCCTTAATTTTCTACTACTTCTTTTTATTATTTCATGGTTTTCTTTAGATAATAATCCATCTTCTGGTTGGCAACTTGTTTTGTATTTTTTAATTGTGTATGGTGGATCTTCTTTGAACCAAATTTTTTATTTTAATATAGTAAAATGTATGTGAATTTTCCTTTAGCATCTGTGTTTTTGCCTTTTTTGTCCTTTATGGATATACTCTATGTAACTTATTTAAGAAACAGTTCCCTTCCCCCAAGGTCATAAAGCTATTGTCTTATGTTTTATAGTAATGTTTGTATATGAAATTAGCCTATAATTTTTCTTCTTTTTTTGTCCTTGTCCAATTTTATTGTCAAGGTTATACTAATATTATTATGAGTTGAGTATCTTTGCCACTTTTTCTATTCTCTACAATCATTTATTTTATATATGAATTGTCTTTCTTGTAAGACTTGATACAAATTGACTACATAAATATCTAGAATTTTCTCCCAACATTTTCTTATGAAAATTCTCAAACATACAGCAAAGTAGTTGAAAGAATTTTAGTGAACACACCTATAACTACCACCTAGATTCTACCATTAACATTTTACTCCACTGGCTTTGTCACATGTCTGTTCATCCATCGATCCCTTTATCCAACTAGGATTTTTGATTAGTAAGTAGATTTTAACCATTAATTCTGCTTCTTTAATCAATTCAAAATTTTTATTTTGCTATGAGAGACTTTCACTTTAGTTTTTGCAATTACTAGAATAAAGTTTTTAACATGATCCTTGTTATCTTTTTTTTCTTTTTTTTTTTTTGAGACAGAGTCTCGCTTTGTTGCCCAGGCTAGAGTGAGTGCTGTGGTGTCAGCCTAGCACACAGCAACCTCAAACTCCTGGGCTTAAGCGATCTTACTGCCTCAGCCTCCCAGGTGGCTGGGACTATAGGCATGTGCCACCATGCCCGGCTAATTTTTTCTGTATATATTTTAGTTGGCCAGATAATTTCTTTCTATTTTTTTTTTTTTTTTTTTAGTAGAGACAGGGGTCTCCCTCTTGCTCAGGCTGGTCTCGAACTCCTGACCTCGAGCGATCCACCCGCCTCGGCCTCCCAGAGTGCTAGGATTACAGGCATGAGCCATGGCGCCCGGCCGATCCTTGTTATCTTAATTAGCTACTGTGTTTGCAACTATGTTCCATCTCTCTATTTATTTTTTTACAAATTAACTGACCATAAACTAGACCACAAAAAAGTCTGAACAAATTACAACAAATTAATTTTAGACAATGTCTTCTGACCACAATGCAATAAAATTAGTAGTTAACGGAAAAAAGATAGTTCAAAATACCCCCAGATGTTTGGAGATTTAAAAAACAATTTCTAATAAATTTTAATACAATGTGGCTTGTATACTATATTGTTGTGTATGTTACATGTGTTGTGTATGTTACTTGCCAGTAACATCAACTGTGTTCACAACATTTATTGCTACTAAGTGATTTGTGGTTATACCCAATATGCATTTTTCTTTTGTACTACATTTGTTTAAATCTCATGTTATGTCCTTTTATAAGATGCTACAGTTTTATTTTTATAGGTCTCATGCTTGTATTATGTTACTAATGTTATCACCAGCAGAACAAATACTTTTAAACCAAGGTTCTCTTTCCATGGGATTCCATACAGAGTTCATCTGATTTGCTATACTCAGTAAGTGCCTCCCTTTGCTTGTTTCAACATGTCTAAAAACTGTCATCCCATCTGTTCTTATAGTGAGATGCATGTGCCAATGATTTTTATTACTCATATTTCTATTCCTATTCAGATTACTTGTTCTTTTTCTGACTCTGAAAAGTGGTTACTTTGGGACACATAGAATGATAATTGTTTATTGCTGTAACTGGTATTGCTGTCTTTGAAGAATATATTCCCCTTATAATTGAAGATTTTCCACCAGATATTTTTCCCTGATGTTCAGAATCAGCAACATAAAGACTTCTAAACTAAGAACACTGCACTTATGCTTTCTCCATTTTGTTAGTTACAAGATAGTTGTTAAATTTAAAGCTGTTTTGGGATCACACTTAATAAAAAGTAGTAGCTCACATGTATTGAGTGCTCATTGTGTAGCAGGAATGATCCTAGGGGATTTATATGAATTTACTCATATAGTTTCGATGTGAATATTTTATTTCAAAGTAGTCATAAATAGCATGTTAACCTTTTTCCTACAGTGAGATATATTTGCTATTTATCTCACCAATTTGTTTAAGGTAGGAAAATTAATTTAATTCATATTGCGTTAGCAGTGTTAGTGATAAATAAGTTTTCAGCATTTTCTTCTTGCCCTCATGGTTAAGATTAAGTTAAGATTGCCACAACACATTAGATTAGCATAATTTCAGTTATTATTTGCATAGGCCATGGAAAACATGCAAAGCCAGCCCAACGTAATTTATTATTTGGCCCTTAATACACTTAAACTCTTGTCATTGATTACAGAATATTATAAATGATTCTTGCAAATATTTAAAAATTTTCTTCTCCATTCATTTGGTGCTATTTACAAAAGCTATATTCACTCCCTTTGCATGTTTATTTAATAGTTTTCAGTAATGTTTAGATAGATGAGGGGAAAGTACATAAATATTTCTCACACACCCTATGAAGAAAGGATATGGCCTTATTATGATTTCCTACAAACCAAGGTCTCTAATGGACAATTGTTTCCAAACGTCACTAACTACGCATTTGCACTTCCTTTCTTAGCTCCATAATGTGTCCATACTTCACAGAGCCAAGAGGTTTAGTTTTTAATTCTCTTTTGACTCAAACTCTTTAGGCTTTCCCTCAGTCTTCTTACTCTGAGCAAAAAATTCTTCTTTCTAATCACTACATAAAGAACTGTTTGCCTTCAGGCAGGATCTGCTCCACCTCCAGTCCCTTAAAGTGTAGGGAAGAGGTTGGGGTACCTCCACAAACCCTTGCTGAGAAAAAGAAGTAAATCAAAGAAACAAACAAAACATACAAACCTTTCATATGCATTGAAATTTCTGATTCCAGGGGATTATGATTTCTTTTGTACATTTGCTCATGTTGAAGAACTAGCTTACTAATTAGTGTTTGAATGGTTCATTTTCCCTCTCCCTTCAAAATAGATCATTTCCCAACCGTAGCCCTGCTGACATTTTAGCTCAGACAAGTCTTTTTGGTGAGCAGCCTGTCCTGTGCATTTCAGTATGTTTTGCAGCATTCCTGGCCTCTCCCTACTAGAGGACTGTAGCGACCACCCTTCGGTTATGACAACTGAATATATTTCAGGAGATTACCGAACAGCCCCTGGGAGGCAAAAGTACTTCCGGTTGAGGACCACTGATATATATTGTATTTAATTATATGTGTATTTAATTATAATTATAGATAATATTAATCTAATATACAAAAAGTAAATAATTACAGAAAGCAAGGGTGGCTCTTATAACAAAATGTTTTGAAATTTAATGTTTAAAAGCACATAGAATATTTTTTAAAAATGATTTGATTGGAAAAAATATTAAATAATCCAGAACATGGGAATAATGTTAATATGACCAAGAAAATTATAGCCACCAGAGCACAGAAGCTAGCTGTTAAGCATTTTTTATTATACTGAGACAAATGCACTATTCATTCATTCAGCAATTTTGAAATGATTACTGTCTTCCAGAAACTGTGCAAAGGGCAGGAAATGCAGAACAGATAAAAAGAAGAGTCCTTACCTTCAGGTAAAATGTTGTATGAAAAGAGTTTTTCTGAAGATATAATTTATATAAATTTAAGTAATATAGACATCATATGTATGAAGTAGACATTGAATAAAATTTTAATTCGAAATTTAGTCATTATCTTAATTTCTGGCAAACTGCTGTGCACTTTTGCAGGCATCCAAAATAAAGTAAAATTTCACTAATTTTAGTCAGTGGAAGATTGTTATAAATTATCAAAAATATTTTATAAACTACTTTTTGCCTTTCTATTGTTATTCAAACAAAATTAATAAAATCATTGCCAGTTAAACATTTTAGGAATCTGTTTTCATGACTAGATAAAAGTGATTTGAAATTGGTTTGTCATTTGTTCATGTTCATACATGTGTTTCTTCAACTTGTGTATTTCTCTTAACAGTATATATTCAAGACATATGGGGACTTCAAAAAGTTCATAGAAAATGGAATTAAAAGATAAAAATGTTAACTTTATTTCTCAACATAAACTTCATCAAGTTCAAGACACTTTTGTAAGCTATTATAACAGCCATGTTGTCCATGCCTAAAGAACTGAGGGCCCTGGGAATTTAATCATGTCAGTGCAGTCTTTTTTACTTTATTAACTGAAGATAAATGGATGCCCTTTACAGAATTTTTAAGATTACAAAACAAAAAGAAGTCAAAAGAAGCCACATCAGGACTGTTAAGCAGATGCCTAATGATTTCCCATGGAAACTCTCATGAAATTGCCCTTGTTTGATGAGAGGAATGAGCAGGAGCATTGTCATGGTGGAGAGGACTTTCTGAGGAAGCTTTCCTGGGTGTTTTTTTGCTAAAGCTTTGCTAACTTTCTCAAAACACTCTCATAATAAGCAGATGTTTCCATTGTTTTGCCCTCCAGAAATTCAATAAGCAAAATGCTTTGAATGTCCCAAAAAACCTATTGTCATGAACTTTGCTCTTGACTGGCCTGCTTTTGCTTTGACTGGACCACTTCCACCTCTTGGTAGCCATTGCTTTGATTGTGCTTTGTCTTCAGGATTCTACTGGTAAATCTGTGTTTCATCTCCTATTGTAATTCTTTGCATAACTGCTTCAGGAACTTGATCCCACTTATTTAAAAATTCACTGAAATCACTTGTCTGCAGCTGATCTGGGTACAATGGTTTTGGCATCCATCAAGGGTAAAGTTTGCTGAAATTTAATTTTTTTAGGCAGAATTATGTAAGCTGAGCCAACTGAGATGTCTGTGGTGTTGGCTATTGTTTCTGCTGTTAATCATCTGCTGTTAATTATAAGTCTTCCTCAATTAGGGCATGAACCAGATGAATTTTTTCCTCCCAAATTGATATGGATGGTCTGATGCTGTGGACCTCATCTTCAATATAGTTTCATCCCTTCTTAAAATGAGTTACTCATTTGCAAACTGCTGATTTCCTTGGGGCATTAGTCCCCATAAACTTTTTGTAATGCATCAATGATTTCATCATTCTTCCATCCAAGCTTCACCATAAATTTTATGTTTGTTCTTGATTCAATTTTAGCAGAATTCATGCTGCTCTGATAGGGGTTTTTTTCAAACTGATGTCTTGTCTTAGTGCCTCAAACTAGATCCTGTTAAGATATTATATGTTATAACAAATTATTATGAGTTTATTTTGGTATAAAAAAATTTTGAAATTCATGCACAGCTATTTCATGTATGCATTTTCCATGAACTTTTTCAATACTTCTCATATATCATAATAATCTATGAATTTATATTTTATTTATTTATAATAAATGTAGAAAATTTCATAGTAAGGATATGACATGAAGTAATTGCACTTTCCCTGCTGTCTTAGTCTGTTTTTTGCTGCATAACAGAATACTTGACACTAGGCCATTTGTAATGAACAGAAATTTATTGATTCACGGTTTTGGAGGCTGGGATATCCAGGATTGAGGGCCTGGCATCTTGCAAGAGCCTTTTGCTGCATGATCCCATGGCAGAAGGTGAGAAGGAGAGAAAGAGAACAAAAAGGGGGCCAAAATCATCCTTTTATAGGTAACCCATTTCTGCCATAAGAAACCCACTCCCACAAACTTAATGTCATTCATAAGAGCAGAGCCCTCATGGCCTCTCATTAGGCCCCACCTCCCAACAATGTTGTATCAATGATTAAGTTTCCAACATAGGCTTTTTGGGGGACATACTCAAAACCATAGCACTGCCATACACTGAGATCATTTCCAGTGGTTCCTTATTGCAATGAAATAATACTGCAGTGAAAAGTCTTATCTGTGACTTCTTGTGCACCTGTGTAGGAGTTTCTATACAGTACATATCTAGGGGCATGTGCAAATCTTCATCTTTATTACATTTGCCAAGTAGCCCTCCAAAGTACTTATGCCAATTTCCACTCTTACCAAAATTATTGATAATTCCCACTTACCATAATTCTTTGCAATAGTTGATATTTGCAATTTCCTTATAATTTTGGTCAATCTGATACATAGGTAATTAGTATTTGCATGTCCTTGATTATTAATAAGGATGAATGTTTTCATTTCTTCTTCCATGAATTGTTCTTTCCCATTTATTTTTCTATTGAATTGTTTGACTTCTTTTTACTAAAGAATTCTTTAGGCCAGGCGCAGTGGCTCACGCCTGTAATCCTAGCACTCTGGGAGGCTGAGGCGGGTGGATCACTCGAGGTCAGGAGTTCAAGACCAGCCTGAGCAAGAGCAAGACCCCATCTCTACTAAAAATAGAAAGAAATTATCTGGCCAACTAAAAATATATATAGAAAAAATTAGCCAGGCATGGTGGTGCATGCCTGTAGTCCCAGCTACTCGGGAGGCTGAGGCAGTAGGATTGCTTAAGCCCAGGAGTTTGAGGTTGCTGTGAGCTAGGCTGATGCCACGGCACTCACTCTAGCCCGGGCAACAGAGCGAGACTCTGTCTCAAAAAAAAGTAAAATAAAATAAAATAAAAAAATAAAGAATTCTTTAGCGTTCTTGCTCATAGTCCTTTGTCACTTGTTTTAGTTGCATATAGCTTATCCTGGTGAAAGACTGCCTTTTCCCTTTATTTGTTTTTTAAAGTTTTGATCTTTAAACACTCATTATTTTAGATTCTTAATAATTTTCATCAAATTAGCCTAATATTTCTCTTATGTTTTATTCTATATGTATCTTATTTAAGAAAAGCCTTCCCTACTCCACTATTACAGTATTGTTCCCTGTAATTTTTTTTAAATTTTGCTTTCCACATTAGTTTTTAATAAATACTGAAAATAGGAATCTATTTTTACTTTTTAAGTACAAATAACCCCAGAAACATATTTGAGAAGTCTAGCATTTTTCTACTGATTTATAAAAACCACCTTTCTCACGTGCCAAATTCCATTGTAAGAATAATCTTTATATGTGGACTGTATCTTCTTTCATTGACCTATTGGTCTGAGTTTTTTAAAATAAACTTTTAATAAAGTCTTTTTTATAAACTTTAATTTTTAGGACAACTTTGGATTTTCAGAAAATTGTAAAGATAGTACAGAGTTCCCATGTATTTTGCACCCAATTCCCTCTATTGTTGATATGTTAAATTAATATTATATATTTATTATAATTTATGAACTAACTTGGTACATTATTATTAATTCGAGTCCACTCTTTAGTCATGTTTTCTTAGTTTTTACCTAATGTCTTTTTTTCTGTTCCAGGATCCCATCCAGAAGGCCACTTACCTTTAAGCTCCTCTAAGTTGACAGTTTCTCAGACTTTCCTTACTTTTGAAGACCCTGAAAGTTTTGAGAAATGTTGATCATATATTTTGTAGAATGTCACTGTATTGGGATTTGTGTGATGTTTTCCTCATAATTAGACTGGAGTTCTAGGTATTTATACCTGCTTGGATGCCTGACCTGCTCTCCCTGGAAAAATTCATTATGTGAGTAATAAAACTTTACATACCTTCTTGGTGCATGTATGGTGTTATCAGACTGACATCTCAACCAAATTTTTGAAAAAAGGAAGGCATCAATCCTGTCTCAGTAGGTAGCCACAATAATTAAATTGTTCATTGAAACAAATTTAGAATTCTTTGAATAGAGGTATTAAACTATATCCTTGTGAATGCAAAATAACAGAATATTCATTTAAATTTCTCTACAGGGTGCCAGTTATAAACCTGTGGTGATAGTCTTTGTGTTGTGTTTGTCTGACTTTACCCATGTCTGTTACCTTCCCCAAGATCATATTGTCCTATAATCATATTTAAAAAGCTTTAAAACTTTGCTTTTAATCCTTTTGTATTCAATACAGCTTGAATTTATGTTGTGCTGCTGTCAGAAAAAGATATAATTTTATTTTTTATTTATGGAAAACCAATTATACCGATATTGTTTGTTGAATACTCTAGTCTTTCCTCACTGGCTTGAAAGACTCTGTCCTATAAAAGGATCTTGGTATAAGTTTGTTCAATATCATTCATGGATCCCAGAAGAGGAGACTATAGTTTAGAATATATGATTCAAAGGGTCTAATCTAACCCTCCTGCCTCATGTTCCTTCCTATGGTGAAAGAGGCTGCAAGGCAAGGGATATTCCAACCCAGAGCCCATGCTCCAATTTTAAACTTACCTGGTGATACTCTGGATCCTAGAATGTCCTGCCCAAACAACTCTGAGCCTACCTATAGGACCCCTGAGGGCAGACCGTGTCACTAATAGGCATACTTCCAAGCATGAGGGCTGGCCAAATGGAGCTTGTTTTAGGGTGTGTGTAAAGAGCTTAGATGTACAGGCTGGGGCTCTGGTGTCCACACGTGTGTGTGTCTAATGCCCTTGGGAATGGGAGGCTAACAGGGTTGGGCTGAGTCTTGGGAGAGAGAGTCAGAGGCCTGCTTACCCCAGATCCCACAAATATTAGGGGTGTCTTGTCTTTGTGTATGTTTCTAGGTTCTCTATCATATTTCATTGGTCTGTCTATTTCTATACCAATATTACACTTCTTTAATTAATATAACAACCAATCAAAAGGACAATTCTCCCACCAATTGTGTTCAGAATTATTAGTTGTTCTTGTCCTTTTTTCCTTCATTACAAATTCTTGCATCAGCCTGTCAAGTTCCCAAAAGAAGTATTTCCTTTACACTATCACTTTTAAAAAATGAAATAACCATTTTATTCTCTTTTTAATTTAAAAGCTTTCTTTTAGCCTAATCTATGAATTTTTTCTCTCATAGTCTAACTTCCTCACATTGGTTCTATCTTAACCTCTAAATCAGTAGCTCTAGACCAGGGGTGATTTTGCCCTCCTGGGGACATTTGGCAAAGTCTCAAGATATTTTTTGCTTGCCACAGTGTAGAGAGAGTGCCTCTGGCATCTAGTCAATAGAGCCCAGGGATGTTGTTAAATGTCCTACAACACACAGGACAGTCCTTACAACAAGGAATTGTCTGACCCAAAATGTCAGTAGTGGTGACATTGAGAAATCCTGCTTCAGATAACACAGGGACATGTAGAACTCATTAGGACACGTATGTACACATTAAGTGTGTGTGTGTGCGTGTATGTATCTTTGCACATATGTGGGTATATTGTAATCACTATTTAGCTAACTACTTCCTTATTCAATGCCCTTCATCTGAAATTCTAAAGCAATTTACTTACATTACTTTGTTAATTTTGGTCAAATGCTCTAGAAATCAGTGACAACATGATTACCCTTATTTTATTAATTCAGAGACACAGATAGATCAAGTGCTTTACCTATGTTCTCTACAAAAGAAACACTGTTGGAAAACAAATTCCCTGAAGTCTTCTATTTCAACCATTAGGCTATCATTGATAATTTCTTCCTTTCCTCTGCTTATAAATCTTGGATGACTTTTCTTCAGGCAGCAATACATTTCCAACTTTTCAGGTTGCTATTGAATTCTAATTACTTAATTCTTAGCATAGAAAGGAGTAAAATTTTAATACCCATTTAAAACACATTGTATGGTAGAAATAGTTCCCTACTTGAAGTAAACCCTTAGGAAAATATTTATAAAAGATTATAATGGTTTAGTGATTTAGAATCACCCACAAAAACTAATTTTGTGAAAGAATTTACTAGTCAGGATAAAACAATGCTACTAGGTCTTAGATTTAATATTTGACATCAAACTATTTTGCTGTAATTCTGAAAAGATTGTTATAAAAGTCATTGATTTCTAAGAAATCATAAATCTGGATGTGGCTATGATAGAATATTTCATGATAAGGGTGCTAGTGAAAGGGCAAGTCCATCTTCCTTGCTCTCAGAGCTGGTGGAGTTATTATACTTGAGTATGTAGAGAAATGATTTATTGATTATATGTCAACGATGTGTAGAAAGGTAGGTTGATAAACGCATACCTTGATCTAAGAGGTATATCTACAGTGCTGAGTAACCAGTTCCATTCTCCTGTATCCAGACAATTGGTTTACACACTTTTTCATCTTCTCAATTCTCAGATCCCAAATAGGCCTTGTAAGTATCACAAACATGTTGAGATAAATATGACATATTCCTAAAGTTCTTAGGAATTATTTCAGCAAGGCAGGTCAGTAGGACTGTGTCTTTGTCACAGCAAAGACATGTGAATACAAAGGACATGTCACTTCCAGGCTGAGGCAGTTAAAAAAGTCCTGTGCAATTCTCCAGTCTCTTCCTTTTGATACTGCAGCAAACTCTCAAACTTCATTTTGAGGTGTCGGCTTCTCCCTTAACCAGGATCCTTGAGTGACTCTGTGAAGCAGGACCTCTTCTGCCCTACTTTGATAATATAACATGATACAGAATAAACCTTTGTTGTATTAAACCACTGGATTTCAGGGTTAATATTTTGGCACAGAATAACCAAGTTTATCCTGACTAACATAGATGGCAATGCTTCCTTGCTGACACTACACAAATACCAGAAGAAAAGTTGGTTGCAAATATATCCTTATGAAACATGGTTGTCTTTTCTAAAAGAATAAGTCAAATACACAATTAACATAAGTCCTAATATTAACACTACCACTATTGTCTGCTACTTTGAATTCAAATTTATTTGTCACTTCATGTGTATAGACATTGTTCAGATCACTTAATTTCCCTGTGCCACTATTTCCTGACCACAATAGGGTTATAAAAGTTAGGAAAATGACTAATTTTAGAGCATGGTGAGCTTCTCAGAGAATGTCCTTAAATAACAGCACAAAGTTTATTTAATGCTAATCTTTCAAGACACATACAAATTAAAAAGTGGTGGTTACACAGTTTTAGATCCATGAATGTATCACAAGGTGATACAAATTGACATTACATTTTAACTTAGTCCTTTCTTCTACTTCCTTTCCTTCTAGAAATGATGAAATACAGAAATATCACAATATTTCTCTCGTTCCTGATCTGGCTTTCCCAACTACATGGAGGAAGATTTAATTCTCAGGGAAAAAAAAAAAAAAAAACAACACTTTGAAGTTCAAACTTAACCTAACAGCAACAGGCACTGGATCTTAGTGATTTACACTGCCAGAGTAACGCCCACTTCCAAATCTAAAAGTACTGAGAAGGGTACTGAATTTGTCTTACTTTCTGAGTACAAGCCCTGGATCTAAAAATTACTAGCTTCATGATACTGAACAAGTCATTTAATCTCCAATACTCTCAGTTTCCTCAATCCAAAAATGAATTTATAAATATGTAACTCATATGGTTATATCTGGCACTTAATAATAACTCAAAATTATTTGTTGATTGAATACATACAAGGATGGGGCTGGGCATGGTGGCTCACATCTGTAATCCCAGCACTTTGGGAGGCCGAGGTGGGAGGATCACTTGAGGCCAGGAGTTCAACACCAGCCTGGGCAACATAGAGAGAGACCCCATCTCTACAGAAAAATTTAAAATTAACCAGCCATGGTGGTGCATATCTGTAGTCCTAGCTATTTGGGAGGCTGAGGCGGGAGGATAACTTAAGCCCAGGAGTTAGATGCTGCAGTGAGGTATGATGCACCACTGCACTCTAGCTTGGGTGACAGAGCAAGAACCTGTCTCTAAAAAAAAAAAAAAAGAATGGATGGGTGGATGGTTAGGTGCTGTAGAGTCATTTTTTAGATATGGGCCTAATTACTTACATGGATTAACAACACAAGAATTCTTATGGACTCCATAAGCATTCAGTGGACTACTTAGAAGTTGAGGAGATCCCTTCAGTAACAAGTGAGCAAAAGGAAGCTCCTGTTTTTTAACAGGACCTTTGTTGTTAAATAATGAGTCAGAAGTAGTTTGAGAGGGACCAGAGAAAAAATGCCTTTTAAAATTTTTTAATTTCAATAAATTTAGGGGGTACAAGTAGTTTTTTGTTGCACAAATCAATTGTGTGGTAGTGAAGTGAGGGCCTTTAGTGCACTTGTCACCCAAATAATGTACATTGTCCCTGACAGGTGATTTTTGATCCCTCGCTCCCCTCTTATCCTCTCCCCTTCGGAGTCTCCAAAGTCCATTATACCA
>JAQIFY010001693.1:0-13960 GCA_028533085.1 Varecia variegata | reverse complement strand
TTTTGTGAGAGGTGAAAGGTGTGGGTCCTGCTTCAGTTTTCTACATGTGGTTATCCAGTTTTCCCAGCACCATTTATTGAATAAGGAATCTTTTCCCCAGAGTATATTTTTGTCTGTTTTGTCAAAGATTAGATGACCATATGAGGATGGTTTTATATTTGGATTTTCTGTTCTGTTCCACTGGTCTGTGTCCCTGGACTTCAAACTATACTACAAGGCTGTGGTTATTAAGTCCACTATTTCTTTATTTATTTTCTGCTTGAATGATTTGTCCAGTTCTGTCAGTGTTGAAGTCCCTGGCAATTGTGATGCTGTTGTTTATCTCTTTGCTTAGATCTAATAGGATCTGCTTTATTAATCTGGGTGCTTCTGAGTTAGGTGCATAACTATTTAGGGTTGTTATGTCTTCTGTTTAATTGTTCCTTTTACCAGTATACAATGGCCATCTTTGTCTTTCTTTAGTATTGTTGATTTAAAGTCAAATTTATCTGATGTGAGAATGGCTATACCTGCTTACTTTTTTTTTTCATTTGAATGGAATATATTTTTTCCATCCCTTCACCTTGAGTCTGTATGAGGTCTTGTGGGTTAGATGTGTTTCCTGGAGACAACAGATACTTGGCTCATATATATTTTATCCATTCAGCCAGACTACGTCTCTTGAGTGGGGAATTCAAACCATTTACGTTGATCAATAGAACTAATATGTGGGATACTGTTCTATTCATCCTATTGGGTAATACCTTACTGCTTTGTTTTACCTTTTATGCTATTGTTTAATATGAGCTCTGAGCTTTAGCTTTTGGGTGGTTTTACTCTGGTGGATGTCTACTGTGCTAATCCATGTATAATGCAGTTCTGAGTATTTCCTGCAGGGTAGGTCTGGACTTGACAAATTCCCTCAGTGTTTGTTTGTATGGAAAAGTCTGTATTTCTCCTTCATATGTGAAATTTAGTTTTGCAGGATACAAAATTCTAGGCTGGCAGTTGTTCTGTTTAAGAAGACTGAAGATGGGACCCCAGTCTCTTCTGGCTTGTAAGGTCTCAGTTGAGAAGCCTGCAGTTAGTTTGATGGGTTTTCCTTTGTGAGTAACTTGATGTTTTTGACTCAGGGCTTGCAGGAGTTCCTCCTTCATATTGACTTTGGCCAGTCTGATGACCATGTGTTGGTGATTCCCTCTTTGCAGTGAATCTCCCAGGTGTTTGTTGAGCTTCTTGTACCTGGATATCTAAATCTCTAGCAAGACCAGTGAAATTTCCTCAATTATTCCTTCAAATAGGCTTTCCAGCCCTTGTGGATTTTCTTCTTCACCCTCAGGGATGCCTATGATTCTTATATTTGGCCATTTTACATAATCCCATATTTCTTGTTGGCTTTGTTCATTTCTCTTAATTCTCTGTTCTTTATTTTTGACTGAGTTAATTCAAAAGAGTTGTCTTCAAGTTCTGAGATTCTTTCTTCTGCCTGGTCTAGTGTAGTCTTAAAACTTTCCACTGTGTTTCATATTTCCTTAAATGAATTTTTCATTTCCAGAAGATCTATTTGGTTTTATTTTAAATATATTGATCTCTTTAGTGAATTTTTCATTCATTTCCTGAATTATTTTTCTGGTTTCTTTGAGTTAGTTTTCCATTTTCTCTTAGATTTCATTAAGCTTCCTTACAATCCATATTTGAAATTCTTTATCTGTTACTTCAATATTTTCATTTGACTAGAGAGCTGATGTTTCCTTTTAGGGGTGTTCTTTCACTCTGATTTTTCATACTTTCAGAGTTCTTTCACTGATTCCTTCTCATATGGGGCCACTGTCACTTGTTATGTTTAGATTTACTTTTGTTTAGATATGGCTTTTTATTTCTTCCCCCCTCACTCATAAGAGGGTGTCTGTAGCATATTTTGCATGGGAACATTTATCTTTATTTGTGGGTGCTTTGATAGGGGTCTTGGTTCTGGATGGATGCCTTGGTTATAGATATCCTTAATGTGGTGGTTTTTCTCAGTTGCTAGTTATTTGTAGGCTGTAGTAGTGGTGAGCTATGTATGTATGTAGACTCCCCACCTCTCTTTGATGAGAGAGGATGCAGGTCTCTGAGATCCTTTCTCTTTCCATAGTCCTGTGGTCTTCTTAACAGTGTGGATTGTATTGGCATGATAATTTTAATCTCTGTGACAGTACTTGGAGTTTGTGGGTAATAATCAACCACATCCTGTGTGATTGAGTCAGTAAATGCTATAAAGGGCTGTGCAATTTGACCTTCCCCTCAGTAGGTGGCACTTGCCAGAAGAAACAAGCTGCAGCATTGTTTTTGGGACCTGTAACCAGCTCTAGCCCCTCAGGAGAAGCACTCATTGCCCCAAGTGGTGGGTAGGGCCCTGGAACTTCCATGTGCACCCTTATTCTCCACCACAGCAGAGGCAGGTGGGGCAGTGAGGCTGGGTGGGGCTGGCTTGAGTGAGCCTGCCCTCAGGCTCCACAAAAACCGGTAAGGTAGGGTCAACTGGGATCAAAAGTCCACTCCCAGCCTTCTGGGGAAAGCCACCAGGGAGGGGCTGAGGTGGCCCCATCCAGCCAAAAAGTCAAGTCTGTATGTGGAGGCAGGGGCTATCTGAGATCCACAATCTGGCTGTCAGGAGCAGGTCTTGCTTTTCTCTCCGGTCCCCTGCTCCATGGACTCCCTCAGGTGTCTCTCAGTAGGCAGGAGTTCAAACTAGCTGAGCTCCCCAGCAATGACACTGCAGGGTGGGAGCTTCCCTATCCAGGATCCAACCCTGCCAACCCTGGGCCAAGACTGTGGCTTTCCTGCGGGGGGAGTGGTGCCCCAAGAGTGTATGTGGCTGGGACCCACATTGCATTCTCTTTTCAGTTCTGCCCACCCAGGCTCCGTTGCCTCCCAAAATTAGTTTACAAATCTCCCCTCCATGCCTCCGCACAACATGATCAAGTGCTGGGGGTTATGGGATCTGTCTTGCGGGCCTGTCACCTGGACCCTGAAGATGAAGTCCTGATCTTTCCAGGGAGGAGGATGCTGGTCCCCAATTGCCTGTGGAGTGCTCAAGCAGGCTTGATGTCCTGCTGCTTCTGGGTGTGCCCTGCTCTGATGGAGCAACCAGGCCAGCAGCACTGGGGAGGGCCAATGAGCAGGGAGCTCACAGTCTGAGCATCCTTTTGTTCTCTGCAGGGCTTTCAGAGGAAAGGTTTGAACCCCACTCTCTGTAGAAGCCCCAACAGAAGGGAAGCAGCAGCTCCCAAGAGCCCCAGCTCAAGTGTCTCTCTCAGCAGCCACAGGCAGTGGAGGGAAAGGAGAGGAAAAGAGTATGAATGGAGGAGAGCTGTCCCTCTCTCCAGAAAGCAGTTCACCTGGAATGTCTGGGCTCTGGGATCACACAGATTCCTCAGGACCCACCAGCCCCCTGTGGCTCCTGCAGTCTGGGCTGGATTTGGGAAATGTTAGTGTGGGAATGAGCAAGATGAAAACTGACGGGCTGAAGCCCCACGGAAAGGACAAAGGTGCACAGTGGGCGGAGAAGCAATATGGTGCCTGCCATCCCAGCACAGGTCTGTGGCGGCAGGAAGCACCCCAAGGGGACTGGCAGCCTGGTGCTTTGGCCTCAAGAAGCTCCCAGCTCACTCGTAGCAGCAGCTTTTGGGCTCATGAGGGTAGAAAGGCTCTTCAGCAGCTTGGGAGCCTGCTGACTACCAGAGATGTGAGGGAGAGAGAAACAAACTGCTCCATCTACCCTTTTTGCTGGACTCTAGGACTCTCTGGGGTTGATCTCTGCCAATATCTCGCTCCTTCTTTTTCTGCTCCACGGCTTCTTCCCATGGAATCTGTTGTAGGTTCTGGCACTTTTCTCTCAGAATTACACCTGATCTATGATTAGGTTAGTTTGTTTTTTCTTTTCAGCTAAAACTTTTCCTTCTTTCCGAGATGATCTGGCAGCCTGTGTCCCTAATCAGCCATCTTCCCTGATCCTATTACCAGACTGTTACAGAAATAAAAAATTGCTGACCCTAGTCTAAACTATTGCCTATAATGTCATAAATTTCCTTAGATAAAATATAAGCCTGTTTACATAGCACAGGTGATAATCAGAAAACAAAAATGCCTGATTTTTTAAAATCTAGACTACTTTATATTTGTTAGAATAAGGAGTGTCTAAGAAGACACTCATCAAGTTCAAATTCTACAAGGAAATGAAGTAAATCAAGTCAAATGACTATTGAGAAGTCCAGTGCTCTTCTCATACTCATTCCTGTGCTTATGACCTCTTTTCCTAAATGGAAGGCTCTTCTCTGTATCCATAATATTCTAAAATTTTATGTTATTGTGCCTTGGTAAAGGTCTTCTTCAACCATTTTACTGTTGACCAAGGTGGATTCTTCCAATTAAAAAATTTTTATTTAAAAAAAATAATTTCCTCTCTTCCATTTTCTTTGTATTTCCTTTTTGAGCTTTAATTGTCAGATGTTGGACCTTCCTAAAATAACCCATTAAGTCTCTTAATGATTTCTCTTCAAATGCCTATAATATTGCATATTTATTTATTTAATTTTTGTTGGTGGTGTTAATTTTTTTTTTCCTTTGTTGGTTGTTGCTCTAATTTCTTAGATATTTCTTTGACTTTATCCTCCAACTTTTCTACCAATTTTTGAATTTCAGCAATCATGTTTGGTTTCTAAGATGTCTTATTATTCCCTTTTCACAGCAGCTTATTTATATTTTGCAGATGCAATAGCTTCACTTATCTCTCTGAGGCTATTAACTACAGATTATCTCCACTTCC
The DNA here is from genome assembly GCA_028533085.1 of Varecia variegata. Classification (NCBI taxonomy): domain Eukaryota; kingdom Metazoa; phylum Chordata; class Mammalia; order Primates; family Lemuridae; genus Varecia; species Varecia variegata. Next base: position 9,174 of record JAQIFY010001693.1, on the reverse strand, counting down.
TCTTCATTTGTCTCCTTGTTTTTCATACTGGAAGCTATTCTCAAATGTCTGGGGTCTTTAGCTTTCTATTCATATAGACTATAAAAGCATAGTATTACTGAGGATAGTATGGCTATATGTATAAGTGGGACTTATCAAAATGTGGGCTCCTCTGTAAAATCATTTGGCAGGGAGCCAGCCATGTTATTGGACATCCCCCCAAATATTATATAGAGAGATCTTTTAATGGAGCTGTTCAGCTTATTAAAGAGAAGATGCCTTTGCATTTCTGTTTTAAAGTATATTCCCTAGTGCTGAGAGTGAGGTGTGTGTTGGGGAAGGGGAGGGTGTCTCATCATTTGGAATCCCAATTTTTACCTGTTTTCTATTTTTGGCCTCACCCTTCCTCCCTGACCCCAAAGTCACACATATTTAAATTCTGCAGAGTAATCTCCAGTCTCTTCTGAGAGGAAAGGATTGAACATGGGTACTCACCTAGCATCATGGAGTAGAAAAGTGGAGACTTGACAATCTCACTGGTCAGTGTACGGACTTTCAATCCATTTGAAAACTAGTTTTCTTTCTCAGACTTATCTCCACTTTCTGAAATATCTGATGCCTCCAAGTCATGAACTTCTAAATGATTCTTCAGGGTGACTAAGGTCATGCCTCTTCAGTCTGCAGTCCCTCTACAGTCAGTTTAGGTTTTATCTTCTTCTTCGTTTTCTTCCCCAAAATCAGTTTCCTATTCTCTTCTAATTTTCAAGAATTTGTTTCAATTTCTTCTCTACCAGTGCTTCCCTTTCCTCTGGCTTTTTACCTTTTTAAAATTTCCTTGCTATCACTTAACTGGAAGCATGAGAAGAAGAGAAATAAAATTGTGTGGTCAATCCACAATCTTAACTGGAAGTCTCTGTACCACCTTAGAAATTAGAATATAGATAAAAATCAACTTTTATTGTATAGTAGGATTTTAAAATTATTCTAAATTTCATAGTTTTTTCCCATTTGTAAAGAACTTTCACCTTTATGCATTATCTAATACCAAATTCTGTATAAAAGCTAACTGGGACTTTGTAAGGCAAAGTGACTTGCCCACAGCTGCATAACTAGTTAGAGTCATGCTCAGCCCTGTAGGTAGAGACTATTCAATTCAGAAGACAGACATTTTCTAGGTCCTAATCGTGATTAATCATAAATTTAAGTATATAATTGTTTGAAGATTTTTTTGTCCTTTTTTATTAATTAAAGAATAAAAATCCTGAAGTGCCTTATTCTCTTGGTGAAAACATTTTTAAACATTTAATGAAAACATTAAATTCATTTAAATTCTGTAAACAAATTGAATAATTCAATATCATTCTAATTGTTTACTATAATGTCAAAAGCAAAGCATAATAGGAAAAGTATTAAACTATGCATTCATTGTCTGGGATTGAATTCATTGTCTGCTATTACACTTTCAGAAAAAAAAAAAAAAGAGGGGGATTCAATAAAATACACTGCAAATCACAGACACCAGGCCTAATTTTACAATAGACTCTATTCTCTAGCTAAATTCATCAACAATGGTTGTTGAAACTGCTTCCCTCTCTCCCCTCAAGTTCCTCTCCATCCACTTGCTCTCAAAAAGTGACTAGCCTCTGTAAGTTGCAAAATCAAGGTCATATGGTATATATATATATATATATATATATATATATATATATACACACACACACACACACACATATGTGTGTATATATATCCTCAAATTCACTTCTCTATTTCCCAATATTCTCTGTACACCAAACATTCTGTACATTTCTTTTCCTCTAAAGGATGACTTTTTCCCTTTCTTGTTATGATTAAACTCGTGCCCACAAACCTTTCCCTTCTCTAACCTACTTCAGGATATTTCTCTATTATTTATTTCTTGCTCTTGTATCTTTCATGTTTCCCAACCCCATTGGCTCCCCTCCTCTGCATACTAACATGACCAAACCTTTCACATCTTATAAAACAGCTTCCTGTGATCCTGCTAACTTCTTAAGCAACTTGTTTCACTCTCTCTTTTTCTACACACCAAACTTCTTAGATTAGATGAAGCTACTTACACATACTCACCACCAACTCATACTTAAACCCCTTGCTTTCTGATTCCATCATGAGAGTCCTGTTAACTGTAAAAGATAATTGACAATCTATTCATCAATACTGTTGACTTGTCACATGTTTCATTATCTTCTCTCTCTTAAAATATTAAATTGTATCTTCATTTATTCATTTATTCATATGTGCATATTTGTGTGTGTGTGTGTCTGTACAATGTGTTGCTTACTGTGATCCTGGCCACTTTTCTGGGTAGTAAGAGTGGTAAATAAAACAATTTTGATTCCAGTTTTTATGAAGCTTCCAATCAAGTAATTGAAACATACATGGTATCAATAAATACACTAAAAATATTTTATTTCAAATTTTGGTAAGTATGGTAAAAAAATGAATATTATAGGGAGAATATCAGGCAGGATCTAATTTAGATTATGAAGTGCATACTGAAGGACACATAGGCATTAGGCAGGTAGAGTAGGGAGCAATGCTTTGGACAGAGGGAAGAGCAAATTGAAGTCCCTAAGGTGTGAAAGAGTTAAGATGTTCAAGAAACACAAAGATCAATGTGGCTGAAACATGGACAGAGAGAAGAAAGTAGCAAGCAATTACAGTGAAGTAACAAGCACAGGGAAGATCATACAGGCCATGTTAAGAATTTCCCCTTAACTGTATGGAAACCCCTAGAAGGAATTTAAGCTGAAGAGTAGCATTCAATTTGCATTTACATAAGATCACTCTGACTGCTGGGTGCTTATTAGATTAGAGGTGGACAAGAGTGGGAACAGGAAGACCATTTAACATGCTGTTATATATAGTCTGGGTTAAAAATGAGAATGGCTTGGCTTAGAATGATGGTAGTGGCTACAGAAAGAAGCAAATTGACTTATAATAATACAACTGACTCTTGAACAATTCAGGGGCTAGGGGGACAGACAACCTGCCCCCCGTGCAGTCAAAAATTTGTGTGTAACTTTTGACTCTTCAAAAACTTAGCTACTAATAGCCTAATGTTGACCAGAAGCCTTTCTGATAACAAATAGATGATTAACACATAATTTGTAGATTATATGTATTAAATATTGTATTCTTACAATAAAGTAAGGTATAGAACAGAAAATGTTATTAAGACAATCATAAGAAAAGAATATATTTATTACCCATTAAGTGGGAGTGGATCATCACAAAAGTCTTCATTCTCATCATCATCTTCCTGTTGAGTAGGCTGAGGAGGAAGAGGAAGAGGAGGGCTTGGTCTTGCTGTCTCAGGGGTGACAAAGATGGAAGAAAATCCAAGCATAAGAGAACCTGTGCAGTTCAGACCCTTGTTGTTGAAGGGTCAACTATATTTTAGAAATAGAATCTGCAGAATTTAGTGGTGCATTTGGAGGGGTAGCAGGAAGAGGGAGGACCCCACATTTGGAGGAGATTTGAAGAGTGAAGGAGAATTAGAGGAAAATATCAAAAGTTCTGCTGTGTGTAACCTCTTCCTTGAAACCTTTCCTTAGACACTATCTTTCTGACCTTTCAGTGATTTTACTTCTTTTTCTTCTCCTAAATGCAAACATGCTTAAAGACATGGCCTAGACATTCTCTTCTCTCCCTCTTCTATTCTCCTTCAATTTCACCTGACCCAAACTCATCTCTAAGCAGGTGGTTTGTTATTCTTTCTCTCTTCATTCAACCAATTTCCTGAGCTATGACTCACATTTTCAATTGTTTTCTGATCACTTTTCTTTAGATGACACTTTGTACCTCCAACTCAACTCAAAATTCAATTTGTATTCTCCATATCTACTATGGGTCTTATTTACATTATTGTCACTACAATTTTATTGGCCACCTGGACTCATATTCATCATTGGCATCTGCTTCTTCTTTGCTCTTTGCTTCTGTTGCTATGGTTTTATCAGTGGACTCTATGGCATTTTATGTTTCCACCTGCCTTATATTTCCCTGAAGTGGAAGCCCTGATTGTGACTTAAAACCCCATTATACTTTACCGGTATTATTTTTATAACTTCCTATCTTCCTACCTCCAATATCTTTCCCATTCTATCAACCAATATATGACATTTAGAGTAATCATCCTAAATGACAGTTCTAATCATTTCACTTGTGTGCCTAAAATCTTCAATAATTCTATTATCTTCAGAGTAATTTCCAGATTCCCTCAAAGGTGTATTAAATGGCTCTTACGATCTGACCCCAATCTATCTTCTCCCTTGATTCCCAAATACCTTGAGCTTCTAGCCATCCTAAAAATTTGTCTGTTGTTTTCACAACTCTGTGCCTTTGCTCATGCCATCTGTGCTGCCTTCACCTTTTCTTACTAAAACCCTTCTTTCTTTAAAGAATAAAATGCTGTCTTTCCTCTCTCCAACTAGCAATAAATTCTTCTTATATTCCCCAATAGAATACGAGTGTGCAGTGACTGAGAACAGACCTTTTTAATCTTCTATCCCCTGCTGGGCCTAGCATACTGCCTTGCATACAGCAGGAACAGAGTAAACATTAAATTGAATTGACATATTAGCACTCTTTCTGATGAGTTTATAATGTGCCAAGTAATTTAGATAAATGTGATTATGTGATAAATTTGATCTTAAAAGCAGATATGTGAAATTCATATTTTTTTATATGAGCTGTTTACAGAACCAAAATCTCCACTTCACTCTGAATGGGCCTTTATAGAACTTAATTTAAAATAGTAATAAATAAAAAAATTTCCTAAAATTTTTGAACAGTTATTCAGGTTTCCTCATTTTGTACATCTTCCATTTCTTGGGGACCCAGTAAAGAGCAGTCTTTATGAATACATTTAAATGCTGAGATATAATCAAAAAATTTGCGTACCAGTTTCTCTATCAACCAAAACAAACAGTAAGCTATTTAAACATTAGATTTATTTTCCTGAATTGAAAGCTTTGCCTTATCTAAAATTTTATGCAAGTTAGCAAAATGTGACTATCTCTACATTTCAAGTAAATTCCATCAAGCTAAAGTTTGCCTCTGCTCTAACGATAGGATTAAGTCCAGTAATATGAATGATAAATTGAGAAATGGAATGGTTACAGTAGATATAGACTCTGTAACAAAATCCTGACTCAAAAATGTCCTAGATAATTCCTTAAAAGTAAAAGGAAGAGTTTGACCACTATCTGAATAATTGTTTGCATTTATACTCTTATTTATACCTAGCTAATACACCTCTTTAAAAAATATTTCCCTAAACAAAAGTTTCTAGTCTTTAATTCTCTAGTAGCTGCTTTACTTTTTCTGATATGATTAGAGAAATGACAGAAAACCAAGGACTGATAATGCCTTAAGGTTATGTCAGAACCATTTTTAAAATCATAATTAAAATTATATGAAGAGATAATTTTATTTTAAACTTTCCCCAAATCATTTTTGATTCATATATATCTAAAAAAAAAGTTATCTAGAATTATATATCTTTTCTGAGGATAAAAGTTCAAAACCACTTCTTTGTATCCAATAATAATTGCTGCTAAATCCTAGCGTTCCACATCTGCAGATTCAACCAACCTCACATCAAAAATATTCAGAGAAAGAAATGGCTGGTTGTTTCTCTACTGAACATGTACAGACATTTTTTTATCTTGTCCTTATTCCCTAAACAATACAGTATAACAACTATTTACATAGCATTTATGTTGTATTAGGGATTATAAGTAATTTAGAGATGATTTGAAGTATACGGGACGATGTGCAGGGGTTACATGCAAATACTATGTCGTTTTATATCAGGGACTTGGGCATCCCATGTTTTGGGGTCCTCGGTGGGTCCTGGAACCAACCCCCCAAGGATACTAGTTAGTTGTCTTATTTCAATCTCGCAACCACCTTACAAAGTGGGCATTATTAAACCCAATTTAGAGCTGAGGAAAGTGATAATGAGCTTAAGCTACTGGCTTGAGGTCATATAACCAGTATATCAGGCCTTGTTGGAGTCAGTTCAGCCCTTTCTGAGGCCAGAACACCAGCATTGGGTGGCCCATACAACACAGTCAACCAGTGTCTGGATATTCCAAGGGCAAAAAATGTTGAGGAAACATCCCCTAATGTCAATGTATAAGAAATGCTATGGCCTATTACACTAATTTCTAGCTCTTTCTTTATTTTTTCTTTCTTTTGCATTCTTTTTCTTCAGTTGCTGGAAATCTTTCTGCTGCATTTTCTGTGATGGTAGCCGGCTTCTTTGAAATACACAGAAAACACTTCCCTCTGGTGGAGCAGCTTCTTTTGGGCAAAGTTCTCACTGTTTCCTCCATGCCCTGTTTCTACCTGGTTCTTCAGTATGTTTTACTTGGAGTGGCTGAAACACTGGTCAACCCCGCCTGTGAGTAACTATTTTTTTTAAACTAATGTTAGAACCCACATTGTTTAGACAGCACACATCAACTCAACAAGAACAATTAAAGTAGTAGGTGACCTGGTCAGCGCCTGGAGATTTCCCCAATGCTTCAAGCAATCCTATTCATCACTCTCACTTTTGAAAATGTTTCATTTGTCTTCATTCCTCTACCACATACAGAACAATAATTAATTCTACTTGGATGTAGATGGAATAAAAGATTTACTAACCTGGTTAAAGGCAGTAACTATTTGGTCAGATACATGATAGGAGGGGGAAAAAACTGCTTAAACCTAGAAGACAACTCCAACAGGCTCAGATGAAATCTCTCCTCTTCTCTCTTCCCTTTCCTCTTCCCATCTCCCTTTCTATCACTCACAGATAAACTCACACATAGACTCCCTCCAAAAATGACATTTAATGTGCTCTGAGAGTGTATAAACATGCAAATGAAATGAAAATTTCCACCAATTTTCCAGATAACTGAATGTCTTTAAATTAAATGACACTAGATTAAATGTAATCACTAGTGTTTCATAAGACAGGTTCCAAACAAGTTCATTAAATATCAAGGGCTTCTCAATTGTCTAGATTGCTTATATTAATTAAACTAGCCACCTTAAAATGTGTCACAATATTTCAGTAACTTACTGCAATATGGTAGTCTGTGTATACATATATTAATCAACAGAATCTCTCACATCTTATGTTTCTACACTCCTTATATTTTCCTGTAGTGGGAACCCTGATTGTAACTCAAGCCCCTACTTTAGTGATAATATTTTTATAACTTCTATCTTCCTACCTCCACTATCTTTCCCATTCCGTCAACCTGCCCACAGCCTTTACAGTAATTATCCTAAATGACAATTCTAATCCACTTGTGTCTAAAATCTTCAATGATCCTATTATTTTCAAAGTTATTTCCAAATTCCTTATATATATTTAATAAGTATGTATTTACACACACACACATATATAAACATATATCATACCTAAGCAATTCATTAAAAAAAGGAAAAATAAAATTGAGTGATTATAATCATATATATGTGTGTCACACTTCTTTTATTATAATTTTAAATCACTTCATTCTACATATTTTGCATGAATAAATTATCATATAAGATTCTATGACGGGGACACCACTGTTGAACGCTGCGAGGAATACAAAAGAAGAGTAAATGAATGCCACTACACAAACGTTTGTGATCTTCCCTCATGTTGTTTCCAGAAAGCTGTTGGAAGTAGTCAGCCAAAATTTTCTGGGCTCAATGTAAAGTAATAAGTGAAGATAATGAGTGAATACAGGGAGAAAATTCCTGGCCAGCTTGTCAACAGTGGTTCAACATACAGAAGCCGGAGAGGTACTTATAATCGACTGTCAAAAAGGCAGATAATGTAATATAAATCACTTAGTCCACCTCTTCCTGATTAATTGATTGGGAAACTGAGGTCTAACTGGTAGTCACTTGACTCATCTGCTATAGGAGTCATTGGCTAAGAACTGGAAGACTTTGGTTTGATTTCCAGCTTCTCACTTACTACCTACGTGAACTTGAGAATATATTTAACCTCCAAGCTTCACCTTTCTGATTTTTAAAATTGAAGCAATTATTATTCTTTCCCTTTTTGTTGTTGTTGTTGTTGTTAATTTCAAAATCTTACGGATATACAAATGTTTTTGGCTACGTGGATCGCTTTGGTAATGCTTGAGTCAGGCTGTAAGTGTGCCTGTCTTTCTCATACCACAGCATTAGGTAAGAATCAATGGGAATGAGAGACTACTCCCCGAAAACCAAATGACACAAAATGTGAAAGGGTGTGTTGAACTGTAAAATCAAGCATTACTCTTCTGGGGGGCAGTACAGCACAGTGGTTAAGATCTATGGTCTTAAAATCAGAGATATCTGAGTTCAAATCCAGTTCTGCCACTGAATAGCTATGTGACCTTGGAAAAATTATGCTGCATTTCTGGGCTTCTCTCATCATCTATAAAATGGAAAAGAATTGTTCCAAGGACTAAGGGAAATACTTTACGTAAACCAAAAAGCAAAGTGCCTGATATATAGACAGCATTCAATAATTAGCAGTTATAATGCATGTTGCTGTTATTAATGGTATCTTCTTTCACATGAATTAACAGTGCCAGACTCAGGCACCATGTGTCCCAGCTCTTTATACTACAAACAACTCAAACAGCCAGGAGACCTGGTGAGAGCAAAATTGTCTTCCTCACATGAGTCACCCTAGATCTCTCTCTTTCCCCTTACATCTCACGTCCAATCCAACAGCAAGTCTCAGTCTTTACTCTGAGATATAACCTAAACCTGGCCATGTCTCCCCATCTCCTCTGCTACCCTCTGGGTCTACAGCACCATCATCTCCAGCCCCAACTCCACCAAAGCCTCCAAACCTGTCTCTCTGGTTCCTCTCCTGCCCCATGAATCCATGCTCTTCAAAACGGCTATAATGTTCTTTCCAAAACATAAGTCCTGTTATTTCCCTGCTTAAAATTTCCCAATAGGGTTTTAGAGATAAGTTCCTTACCGTGGTAAATAAGACTGCACATGATTTGGCCTCCCCATACTATTCCAGCTGCATGTTGTTCTATTCTGCCCCTTGACCACTTCGCTGGACGTTTTTCTGTTTCTAAGGGGCCAAACTTATTTCTATCCCAAGGTTTTTGCACTTGCTCTTCTCTTTATCTGGAACTCCCTTTCCTCTGT
>JAQIFY010001692.1:0-13960 GCA_028533085.1 Varecia variegata | reverse complement strand
GTGGAATAAAATGGAAATATTAATACAACTTCAAAAAGAAAAAGGTTAAAGAATTTGTTCAATTTATTAGAAGATGATGGTAGATAATAAATTGCTGTCTATAAATTCAATTGAATATATATATATGAGTGATGAAATAGTTTAATTCTTAAATGTCAATATTTACAATATCCTAGAAATTATATGCTATGCAACTATCTAAACATCTAAGAAAAACTCTTCAATACAAAATCACATTGATCAAGCAATTAAAAATAGATTCTTTCACAAAATTCTTTCAAGTTTATATGACCAAAAATGTCTGAAAACTGCTGTCAAGGGTCATTTATGATTTTTGACTCTACATAAATGGTATTCTGAAAGCACAAGCTTTGGTGGAATATTTCTTATTTAGTTGTTGAGTTTTGGTTTATACAAGAAAGGGGATTAATATATTAGAGTAGGCATGAAACATACATAACAGACTACAACATCTAAAACTAATAAATACAGAGAGTAAAGCAGACTTCTACAAAAGGAGGAGTTTATTTGAATGCATAGAAATCCTAAAAACCATTTAATTGTATTTACTTTCAAGTACCAACAAGGGCACAGTCAGACACCGCCTAGAAAGTCTAACAGAATAAACTGTTCGTCATCAGTTTAATTTACCCAGTGCATACTGGGAGCTGGGCCCTGAACATATAAGCACTTATTCCTTCAACAAATATTTCTGAGCATTTTCTAGGGATCAGATGCTGTTGTAGGCAATAACAATGCAGCAATGAAAAAAAGAGATGAAGATCTCTGTCCTGGTGGAGTTTAGGTCCTAGCAAAGGGGATCAGGTAATAAACATTATCAATCAGAACATTATACAATATGTTGAAAGGGAGCAAGTGCAAAAGAGAAAAGAAAAGGCAGAGCAAGAAAAGGGAAATAGGGAGCACAATTTTAAATAGGGTGAGCTTACAGACTTGTGAAGACAGATAATAAAAGATAAACTTAATTACAAAATCAACAAAATAAGCACTATAGGAGATTAAGGCTCAGTGGGAAGGAGGAGGAGAAGACACTTAATTTGGCCTCAAAAAGGAGGTGATATCTAAGCCAACTGTTGAGAGAGCAAAAGAAGTTGGCCAGAAGCACAAGAGGAAGAAGAGCTCTCCAGGCCGAGAGGACAGTTGATCAGAGGGCACAGAGAGGCACAAGAGCCCAGTGCATTCGAAGTAGCTCCCTGCAGCTCTAGCCTAGCAAACGTGGGAGACAGACATAGCTAGAGAGCATGCAGGGGTCGGGTGAGAGGGAGCCAAAGGAGCACTCTACCAGCTCCTGCAGGCAGCTCTGTGAAAGGTGGCTCCACCAGGGCCAGGCTAGAGGCAGAGACCTACTGAGACTCCCACAACAGGAAGAAAGAGGAGAGAGCAGAGCAGTGATAGGAAGGAGAGGGCAGGACAGACTAAAAAAGCTACTGAGCAGCTAGAAGCAGGAAGACTCAGAGCCCCAAGCAATGAAGCTTAGGCCACAAAGGAGAAGATGGGGCCACTCCCTAAAATGGGGAAACCCAAAAGAAGAGATCCTACGGTGATTTGGAACACGCTAAATTTGAAGTGCCTATGAAAGGTACCATGGAGTAGCTAGAAATGCAAGTCTGTATTGGAGAAAATTCAAGCTGAAGACATCAGAATGGATATGATCTTTCTTTCTCTCTCTCTCTCTCTCTCTCTCTCTCTCACAAACACACAGAGGATTATATCAAGTATAAAAAAGAGTACCAAGAACTTTTAATCATTCCCCTTTTCAGAAAGAATTTGCCTGCATTAATGCCACTATTACTTTTTCATCTGTATTAAGCATGCACTAAGCCAAACACCCACAAATGCCCCAAAGCAAAAAAAGCAGCTTCTTAAGAATGAGGCTATTACAGATAATTTTCAGAACCACAAGAAACAATGTTATAATTCAAACCAAAGAGAAATATTCAGAACCTACTCAAAAGATGAGGAAGGCCAGACACAACAAGTTCTAAATCCAGACCAAGTATATTTTTGAAGTCCTTCACAATTTCCTTAGGCTAGTAAAAGACACCGAGAGGTTGAAAAACACTATCAAGGCACCACAAAGTTCAATTTTGATGGCCTAATATTTCAATAATTCACAATGAAAACACATAAGCCAATAATTTCTTTTAAATCTGCAGGAATCCTAAGCAGCAAAAAACAACTGGCCACAGCAAACTCAACAAGTTTGCTCATCTTTCCTCGGAGGTGGCACTTTTGACAATACTTTTGTATTAAGGAACAATGCAACGCTTCTTATTTTAAAATTAGGCTGGGTGCAGTAGTTCATGCCTGTAATCCCAGCACTTTGGGAGGCGGAGACAGGATGACTGCTTGAGGCCAGGAGTTCAAGACCAGACTGAGCAACATAGTGAGATCCCGTCTCTACAGAAAAATAGGAAAATTAAATGGTGGTATGTGCCTGTAGCCCCAGCTACTTGGAAGGCTGAGCCAGAAGGATCACTTGAGCCCAGGAGTTTGAGGTTGCAGTGAGCTGTGATCGCACCACTACACTCCAGCCTGGGCAACAGAACAAGATTCTGTGTCAAAAAAAAAGGTAAAAAGTAAAAAATAAATAAATAAAATTGAATAGCTTTTCAGCACTTTAAGAGAAGGAAAGAAAAACACTTACTCCTGAAGCAATAAATATATCCAAACTCAACAGTCATTTCTTTAAACAGCTTTTTTTACCTGCCTTGCTTTTACAGAAGTAAATGTTCTATCCAAATGAAGCATCAATTTCTTTTGTATAATTTTAGCCTGATATCTCTCTGATTCATAGAAGCGCTGGTACTGCTACACTACTCAAAAAAAAAAAAAAAAAAAAAAAAAAAAAAAAGCATACTGGCAAACAATAAGAACTAAGAAATGTGAATGCCCTCGTCCATGTTTTTTTGGTTGGTTGTTTTTTGTTTCTTTGAGATGGGGCCCAGGCTGTCCTTCAACTCCTGGACTCAAGCTATCCTCCCACCTCAGCCTCCCAAGTAGCTGAGGTTATAACTATAGGCATGAGACACCATGCCTGGCCATGTTGTTTTTAAGGTAGAAAAAAACCCATAAAAGTCTGTAAGTGTTTTCATTTGTAGTAATACATAAGAATTAATTAGTTATTCTTTGTGTGGTTGTGCATATACTGACAAACATTTACGATGGACAACTAACTGCCCAAAGGCATTTCCTCTAAAAAATATACCATAATTACATTTAGTTCTAGCTCCTCTCTCCCTAACCCTCTTCTTTACTTTTCTCTTCTCCTCCCCTCTGACTTCTCCTCTCTCCTCCCTCCCTTTTCTCCTTCTTTCTCTCTCTCTCTCTCTCTTTCGCATTCAAACACACACACACACTGTCATACATAAATATCTATTATGTATACATGCCAGTACTCTTATTTTGAAATGTATACTAAATTACACAGACACTAGATGTAAAACCCCATCACGAAGTATTTAACAACACTGTCGTTAGGGTTATAACAGAATACAAAGCTGCAAAGCACATGAGAGCCACAGTACTCCACTGTTTCCCACCCCTCCCATTTCCTTTCCTATCCTATTCCTACTTTGCTGCCCCATCCTTCCCCACCACCCCATATAAACTCTAAGCTCCTGCCAAACTGTTACCTGTGGCTCAGCTAAAAGACCCCACACAAGCTTCACTACCCTGGTCCGGGCACCTCAAATGCCCCTTCCTTCTCCAGCCTCTCCACCCACCCTTAGAGCCCCCTCTCAAAAGTCACTTTTTTCATGAAGACCTTTCCTGGCTGATTCCCTCAACCTGATGTGATCACTCTTTCCTTTGAGCTACAGAGGCCCCCTGCTCACACCCCTCTTACAGTACTTGACTACAGAATACAATAATATCTGCTCTCTTGGAATTATATACAATTATATCTGTGTACCTGTAATACCTAAGAGACCAGGACATAACATGAGCCCAGCTAAACTGTCTCAAACTCACGTGTTTCTGTAACAAATAATATATTTTCAATGCAGCTACCCATAAAGCCACACCTGCACCCAGGCCCTCTAACAAGTATAGTTTCTACCTCAGGAAGAATCAGAGAAAGTTATTTGTCCAGAAAAGTAACAAAAAAACAATGTCCTAGATTTTAACACATTGCCTCACTTTCCATAATGTCACCAGCTAAACACATTATTTGAAAGTGAAAATAAACATTAGCTCAAGTTGTTATCACATTTTAAAATAAGAGGAACTCTGATTTATTCCACTAGGAGATCAGATGTGGAATTAAAACAATTATCATTTACCCCCCCCCTTTTTTTTTTTGAGACAGAGTCTTGCTCTGTTGCCCGGGCTAGAATGAGTGCCATGGCATCAGCTCGGCACTCACAGCAACCCCAAACTCCTGGGTTCAAGCGATCCTTCTGCCTCAGCCTCCCAAGTAGCTGGGACTACAGGCATGCGCCACCATGCCCGGCTAATTTTTCTATATATATATTTTTAGCTGTCCATATAATTTCTTTCTACTTTTTTAGTAGAGATGGGGTCTCGCTCTTGCTCAGGCTGGTCTCGAACTCCTGAGCTCAAACAATCCGCCCGCCTCGGCCTCCCAGAGTGCTAGGATTACAGGCGTGAGCCACCGCGCCCGGCCTACCCCCTCTTTTAAATTCCCCTGGTCTTTCCCCAGAGCTCCTAAATATTTTTGCTAGTAATACCAACAGATGTTTTGCTTCTTCAGCTTAGTCATTTCGAAAAGAAAAGAAGCTTGAGAGTAGTTAAAAAGCAGAGGGAAATGGTAAGTGTGGATAAATGGATAGGGTCAGTGCCAATGACACTGGCATTTTGAAATCAATCTAATGGTTCCTGAAAAGCATTTCAGAGACTACCATATACACCTGGAAGGTATATCTACGTTTTGAGGGTCTTAACAAATTTGTAATTTTCATCCTTTCTACTTCATAAATTGGTCTTTCAACTTTCAAAACATCTTTAAACCCAGTAATAAACTAAACTGCATATGCTCTATGTGTTTATTATGTCAAAGAATCCCTCCTGTTATTTCTAAAACTCAAAAACATTTAATTTCAGGATTCCATCCTCACATTGGTCATCTCAACACAATCCTTTTCTCTTAATTATCCTCTCAGATTCAGCCCAAATATTTTTTCTCAGATTATTCCGACAGCTTTATTGCAACACCCTCAAGGTTTTGTTAATAATTTCCTCTTCCTTATTTGTCTTTCATATGATCTCAACTACTTCCTTATATTCTCCCTCATGTCCCCAAAATATTACATGGCATTAAATGAGATACAAAACGGGGAAGCACCTTTTAAATTACACAGTATTACGTAAATATTTTATTTCTATTATTCATTCTTATCTCTTTGCTTCATTCCTTCTTTCCACTCCCATCCATCTCATCATTCCCTACCCCCTACTTGAGACAATTTCTTCCAAATGCTTTAGAGCTAAAGGACACTGCGCCTGCCACTTAGCAGGAATTTAATAAATATTCATTCAGTGAATGATTTCAAAAGTTCCTAGACTCTCTTCATTCACTCTAAACACTTCCCCAAAAGGCTTTTATGAAAGCTATCATGGAACTGTATTACTGTATGGCCAAAAAGACATAAAGGACCTAAACGATTTTAATTTCTGGTTTTGCAGATGCAGAAATGGAAACCCGGAGAGGTTAACTGACTTACCCCAAATCACACAGATGGTTGGTTAATGACAGAAACAGAATCAGAATCCAGGTCTTCCAATCTCTTCACTTTTGTATACTATTGGTGGCTTGCTTTTTTGGCTTTGTGCTTTTGCTTTCATTTAGTTTTTTTTTTTTCCTTTAATTTTTTGGGGGAGTTTATTTCTGATTATAAAAATAGTATAGGCTCACTGAAGAATATTTGGAAAGTAAAAAATGAGTTAATTAAAAAATTGTTAATTCACTTTTCAAGTGTCACTGGCTCTCACATACCCTCACTCAATACAAACTATATTTGTCCCCAAACTCTGAGTTTCACTTAAATCCCACTTAGCCCTATGTTCAATCTGTAAAGCCATTAATGAAAACCATTTTCTTCTTCATGGATTTATATACCACACTATGCTCAATGTTGGTCACCAAATAGCAAAATTCTTAATTTCAGTTATCAATAAGCTTCTTGATGACACTGAGGTTCAGAATGTTTCTATCAAAGTATGTTAAAATTTAATTCAAGAAGTCATCTTCCTTTTCTTTGGGTGATGCTTTTCTCAGCTATATACCTATGTTTAAAGAATACATGTCATTAGAAAACTGGCATATGCACAGCCACAGATACACTGAAATCCAGGCCAATTTATGCCATCACCTACACTGCTGAAACATGACATGCTTCTGAGTTTGTTGTTTCTTTTAAGAGACAAGGTCTCATCCTGTCACCTAAACTGGAGTACAGTAGCACAATCATAGCTCACTGTAGCCTCAAACCCCTGGGTTCAAGCAATCCTTCCACCCAAGTACCTGGGATTATAGGCATGATGTTTTGAGTAGCCCAAACACAAGCCCAGCTGTTCTGAGTATCTTAAATATAAACAGTTGAGGTTACCAACTATAAATATATGTATCTTTTCTTAAATTATGTGTATATGTTGAAATATGACTAGTCCTAATTGAGATATGTTGTAAATATAAAACAGACATGGGACTTCAAAGACCTAGTATGGAAAAAAGAATCTAAAATCACTCATTTTTACATTGATTACATGTTGCAATGATACCATGTTAGATATACTGCATTAAAGAAAGTATATTATTAAAATTAATTTCATCTGTTTTTCTCTTTTTTTATCTGGCTATTAGAAAATTTAAAATTACTTATGTGGCTTTCATTTGTGGTTTGCATTATATTTTTACTGGAGAAATCTAAACTAAAGACAATGAAAGAAACAAAGGGAACAACGAAAGACAGCAAAAAAACAAAGGGGAAAACTTCCCATTCCCTCAGACCTGGAATGAAGCAGGAATGTTCTACTCTGTGGTCACAAAAGAAACCCAGCCATTCTCTGTTCTTCAATAACATGACTTAACTGCTTACTACCTCTGAACAAGAATTACAGGTTTATCTTAAATAGCACACTGATTTTTTACACTTTCATATATACTTCATATGCTTAGCCTAAACCTAAAGTGTCATGCAAAAGGAAGAAAAAAGAAGAATATGCCTTATTTTCCAAGGGGAGAGCTTCCTTCTTATTCAAAAGGAAACTTACTTCTTGAGAATCTCTGCCCCAAGCAGCGGTTCTTTCCAATTAAGGACTCAAAAATTCCTGTTTCTCTCTTACATGATGATGGCTAATAATATAAGAAATGAGGCCAAATATGAAGGTACCCTTTAGAAAGACTTCCACTAAACAAGCAGTATTCCATGTTATTATGGCTCTGAGGCCTCTTGTGAAGATTTTTAAAGGGTCATAACAGGTTTAAATTAACTCCATGGAAGGAATCTGACATTTTTAAAGGACCTGATGACTCAAAACATTCTTTTGGACTCTCCCAGCCTCTTCACTGGAAATGCACTCTGAACAGTCATACCAGTTGGGTTTCTCTTATGCTAGCCCAGGTCAAGTACAAACTTGAAATGTGGAATAAGAATAGTTACCTTAGGCTTTTCCAGATCAACAAGTACTCTGTTTTTGTTTGTTGGGTTTTTGTTTTGTTTCTGGTTGGGGAGGAGGATGGTATGTGTTTGTTTTACTTCTGCATTTGAGTGGAAAGGGGTACTTACTGGCAAAATAATGATAGCCAATTCTTCCAGGCCAGAAATTACCAGGAGCCTTACCAGAACACAGAAGTTGAGTCTTTAGAAAACTTTAATAGCCTCAGAGAAGATACCAGGCTTCACTTTACCAAGCTCTACCTAACTCTGCCTGCCTGTCCCTACCTCTGGGCACAACATAAAAAAAGCTAGAAATAGCAACACAAAGTCAAGGGTAGGCAGCTACTCTAGGTAAGGAATCCTGATATACTAAAGGTCAACCTGGCACATAGCCACAAGAAAAGGGGTAGAATCCGTTTAAATAAAGGAATCAGATAGTTTAACGCAGAACATACTCCAGAGTCTAATTCCTTTGTGTAAAGCAGAGTTTCTCAACCTCAGCACTGCTGATATTTCGGGCCAGATAATTCTTTATTGTGGGCAACTGTTCTATGAACTGTAGTATTTAGCAGCGTCCCTGGCCTGTCTACCACTAGATAGATAGCAATAGCAACCTCCTACTCTTTCCCCCTTCACCTTGCCCCCAGGTGTCACAACCAGGTCTCCAGACATTGCAAAATGTCTCGTGGGGGACAAAAGCACCCTCAGTTGAGAATCATTGGCATAAAGCAAAAGCACCTGAAAGCATCTGCATCAGCAGCCAAATCCAAGGCGGCTTACTCTGTATTCAGGATGGCAAACTATACTCAAGTGGTTAGTCTTGCACACGTGGTAAGAAGTATTTGTACAAGTATTTCAGATGTTACCAAACATGAAAGACAGAAACATAACGAAGTATTCTAGGAGTATTAACCAGGCAAGTTTCAAATGATACAGGGTTCTTCAACTACAGCGGAAGTGATGCTTCTGCCTCTGTAACTAATTTAGTTTGTAAACTTTTTTTAAAATCTTATTAACCGGCTGGGCGTGGTGGCTCACACCTGTAATCCTAGCACTCTGGGAGGCCGAGATGGGAGGATCGCTCGAGGTCAGGAGTTCAAGACCAGCCTGAGCAAGAGCGAGACCCCCGTCTCTACTAAAAATAGAAAGAAATGATCTGGACAGCTAAAAATATATAGAAAAAATTAGCTGGGCATGGTGGCACATGCCTGTAGTCCCAGCTACTCAGGAGGCTGAGGCAGTAGGATTGCTTGAGCCCAGGAGTTTGAGGTTGCTGTGAGCTACACTGACGCCATGGCACTCTAGCCTGGGCAACAGAGTGAGACTCTGTCTCAAAAAAAAAAAAAAAAAAAAAAAAAACAATAAAAATCTTATTAACCAATAATGATAGTTAACTATTCAGAAGAGATGATGTTCCAACTCCTAAAATCAGGTTATTTGTTCTTTTTAAAAATACAGTTTTGTCCAGGCACGGTGGCTCATGCCTGTAACCCCAACACTTTGGGAGGCTGAGGTGGGAGGATCACTTGAGGCCAAGGGTTGGAGATCAGTCTGAGTGACATAGCTAGACCTCACCTCTACACAAAAAGAAAAATTAGCTGGGCATGGTGGTGCACACCTGTAGTCCCAGCTACTCAGGAGGCTGAGGCAGGCAGTTTGCTTGAGTGCAAGACTTTGAGATCACAGTGAGCTATGATGATACCATTGTACTCTAGCCCGGGCAACAGAGCAAGACCTTGTCTCAAAAAATAAATTAAATTAAATTAAAATAAAGTTTTAAAGTAAAAATTAGATACTATTTTCTGACCTATACAATTAGCAAAAAAATTAACAGAACTGAGAACATCCATGACAGCCTGAATGTAAGGAAAAGGTATTCTCAGATGCCCTTGCTAGAAATGTAAAATGCTACTTGCAAAGTGATTTGGTAGCATCTACCCAAGTTTTTCCATTTTATTCAGAATTCCACTTCTACGAATTGATCCTATAGATGTACTCACCTATGCACATAGAAAGATATGAATTAAGCAACTCCTCTCCTCTCCCATGCTGTTTAAAACAGCAAAAAACTAGAAATATCCCCAATGTTCTCAATAAGGAAATGGTTCTACATAAGTTATTATATATTCGCACCTTGAAAGAGTGTACAGCCATTAAAAAAACACAACAATATGACAAACTTTTAAGTAGGAACTGTTTGTAGAAATATATATAGTTGGTACGGTACTATTTTTGTAAAAATAAACATGCATATAATATGTATATGTAGACAAAAAGTCTGAAAGAATATACACTAATTTGTTTTCACTTTTTTGACAAGCATGTGTTTAAGATACAATATTTTTCAAGACCCAGACTTAAAAAAGACTTGCACTGTTCAATTTTCAAATTTAAGTCTTAAAGACTTTATTTGGTGAATGTGACTACTTCTATAAATCAAACTTTGTGGATCACTCATTCTATATCATACATTGGGGTGTATTGGTGTTTACCATTTATCCACCAACATTATGCTGACATTGCTGAGCCCTCAAAAGTAAGCCACTTAAGCCTTAATTAAATTTGGCAAACCAACCTCAAAGAGTTAAGAAACCTTACCCAGCTCCCCTCTTGAACCATAGACAATCAACAACTAAAAACATATACAGACGGAAGTAGTCTATTTTAGTAGAATATTTTTAATAAATATTTATTAAATGCTTAACATTTAACTTATAGTTTAATTTAGCAGAATCTGGTCATATGCAGTCAAATTTCAATGACTCTAATTTACCTTTTCAATTTATTCATCTAAATAAGCAAAACTTATTGGTGTGACTATCTTCTCCTACTTAAATCTTAAATGAATAAGCAAAGAAGCCAAATGCCTGAAAGACTGACAGACCTGACAATAAAAAGTAAAATCTCAATTCTAGATTTGGAATAAGAAACTATTTTATCTGGGTACACAATAAAAAATGCAGTTTTCCAATGAAATTTTCTGGTTCTAAAATACACAGGTACACACACTTCAAATCAAAATCTCAGGCACTTACCATAATAGCTATGGCCTTTAAACCACTCCAGTACCCCCTTCCCTTCTCCCCAGTTCTAGCCAGTTTAACGGCTTTTAAATGGAACATTCTAAATTGCTAAAAATAAACTATCACTATTTCTTCCTGCTTACGTTTTCCTATTTTCCCATGACATTTTAACCTTTATTCAGGCAGTTATCATCACAAACATACAATACCTGTATGATACCACTTCTAAACATTTTACATAGAGATTCACAAATGTAAGTGATAATATTTCCTTTCCTTTCCAAGAATGACATGGCAAAAGAACTTTGAAGGTCCTTAGCCAATTAGAACTCTGGATCTGAAGACTGGCTCCACAGGATTTCCTAAAACTTGGCTCTCCATCGAAAGGCCACAGTGATTTTCTTTCTTAACTGCAAGTACCATCTATGGATTAACCATACACTTCTCCTCCTCCAAAGGTAACTAACAAAATACAGGATAAGTGAGTATAAACACATAAACCTGTTCAAGGTTTACAAAGAAACTGGAAAGGTAAATTAATGATGGATGCAAGCTGTCATGGAAAATGTTCCTAATAATGGCCAGAAATATATTCATGTTAGTGGCATCATCTGGTATCATACTTCTCAATTGTTCGATATTTCTTTTGTCATAAATACCAACAAGAAAGTGATTTCTTATTCACTTAAAATATAGTACATTCAGTATCTGGTGAACTGGCAGTAACTGAATTCAGTTTCTATAGCTTATGTCTTATTTTGAGCATGATGCCAATTCAGTCAACAAAACTAACCGCCTTTTTTTCAGGTAGGATCAACCAAGTTTCGAGGGCTTTTTGGAATGTTTTTTACCTTGAAATTCAAAGGCCTAAATCTGTTAAAGAGATGAATAATGTAGTTTTTGTTAAGTGAAAAAGCAAGGTTACTTAAATTCTCTACGTTCTATAATACTCACAAAAGAAACTACTTAATTAAATGTATGCTTCTAAACAAATGTGTACTATCAGGCAACCCCTCTGACCATTTCACTAACTTCTTGACATGGTTTTAGAGATGAATGTTTTTCAAGCTTTGTGTATATGAACCTTAGGAAGGTTTTAAGGTATCCTTGGATCTCCATGTGATAGTAATTTTATCATTAATATCATTAAAGGAAATACAATGACAAAAGATTTTTATGAATTCAGTTAAGTGCTTTTAAATAAATCTTTATTAGTCACAAGCCCCTATATGCATTTGAAAAACACTAGTACATTTACACCCAAAGCCTTTTTTTTTTTGAGACAGGGTCTCACTTTGTTGCCTGGGCTAGAGGACAGTGGTATCATCACAGCTCACTGCAACCTCAAACTCCTGGGCTCAAACGATCCTCCTGTCTCAGCCTCCCAAGTAGCTGGGCTTCACAGGCACGTTATCACCACGCCTGGGCAACTTTTCTGTTTTTTGGAGAGACAGGGTCTAAGGCCCACTATTTATTTATTTAGTTTGCAGTTTGGGGTTCCTTTAAGTGACTGAAGCCCTTACAACAACTTCTCGTACCTCTCCAGCATTCGTTGCCCACAACTGGGAACTGGCAAAAAATCTGAAATATAAAACTGCCTAGTTACAAGAACAGCTCTTTAAAGTAAATATTTGGAATCTTAAGTGAAAATTTATTGCATGTCAGGTACCAATATTTTCCCTCTATAAAACTGTAATTTAAAATTTAAAATCAAAATTAGTCACAAAGATCACTTATATACAGCCATTAACTTCATAGGCAATTTTTAAGAAATGCAACTGCTCCTAAAAAGGCCTCAGGACACACTGGAACACATGATATGCCAGCTACCATTTCCACCATCAAAGAGGGAGGGTCGATTGTAGTCCTGAGTTCCACTGCCAAGCCGCAGCATCTGTAACTAAAACCTTAATACAATTTTGAAGGTATCATGAGTCAGAGCTGCCTGAAAAGAGATAAATATACATGATGGCAGAAATGTAAAAAATACAAATCATAAAGCAGCCACCTTACTGTGAAACTAGGAGCAACATGGCAGTAATAAGAATGAGAAAAAAGAGCAGAAAAAATACAAATTCAGAGATTTTACTTCCATATCCTTACTAATGCACAGAGAATTAATCAATATTTGGTAGTATCTTGTTTGTTGTTATGAGAAATAAATCACACAATTTTCACTGTGGATTAGCCACAAGAGACCACCCATTCTAGTACAATTGTCTGAATTTACGGATGAGCAAACTGGCCCAGAGAACTTAAGTGGCTTGTTCCAAGTCATTCAGCTGACTAGTAGCAAGTCATGATCCTGGATCTTCTGGTTCCTGGTCCAGCATCTCCAGTTATTTGTCTGGTATTTCACAATCCCTCTCACATGTCCTAATCTGGATTTGACTCGTTATTTATGTTGAATATTATTTTGACAATGTATAACCATTTTAAACAGATATTTCTCAAGCTTCATTTAACTATACCACAGATCACTTAAATTAAGCCTCAGCAGTTTTCCCATCTACGTACGGAGGTGGTAGTGGTGGGTATGTTTTGGACACTGTGTATTTTTCCTATAGGAACATAACTCGCCTTTGATCTTAGAAGTCTATGAGAAACAAATGGGCTCAAAAAATTAGTTTCAAAAGCAACTTTTCACAAAACTAACTTACTTTAATGAAAGTAAAACTTGGTTTTCAGAAACCAATGCCCTAGATTTACTTTGATTTTAACTAAGTCACATGGGTACATCATCTCTCACTCAAATAAATATACCAAAGTGCCAAATGAAGATGCATAATTACACTGCCAAATGCTGCAGTTCTTTTCACCAACTAAGTCATTGTGACAGGAAATAGTTTACGATGACTAAATTCTAAACTCGGGATTTAGGACACGATATTAAAACTGATTTAAATAATTTGTATATACTTGTAAGGTTAACTGGTAGCAATACAGACACAATAAACACTAATATGGAAGACTATAAAATGAATCAATTAAAAATATGACAGGTCCTTGTGTAAGAACAGCTAAAATTTATAGAGTACAAGTTAGGGCCAGAAACAGCTTTAAGGGCCTTCCACATGTTAACTCACTTAGTTCTTACAACCCTATATGTATTAATATATATACTATTATTATCTCCCACTGTACAAATAGGAAACCAAAGCAGAGACAAATTAAATGACAAGTTCACAGTCAGACACTAGAAAGAAAGAGAGCCAGAATTTAAACCAAGGCACTGTAATTCTATAAACTGCATAGAAAATGTTAACAAGATATATTGGCCGGGCGCGGTGGCTCACG
>JAQIFY010001691.1:0-13962 GCA_028533085.1 Varecia variegata | reverse complement strand
CACAAAATTACCTTATTCTCCCAGCCAGTCCTCCATGAAATTGTGCAAACTTTCAGAAGAAAGAGAAAAATTAGATATTCATGGCTTTGAGAGAAACTTTAAATGAAGATATCAAAATGTACAACTGGAACACCATGATGTGCCAATTGGGTGATTTCAGGAATAAATGAGAGGTAGAGACCATCATCTGAGAATGACTAAAATAGAGGAGGCACAACGGCCCCTTTACAGGGCAATGTTTTTAAATGGCAAATTTATCTAACAGCGTTAATTATACTTGTTTTCCTGTTTCCTGGATGAAGGACCACATATGACAAAAATAGAAATGTGATTACAAAAAGTAGATATTTTGTATTTTGTGAAACAAATTATAATCTGTAAAAGGAAAATTTTTTCCCCATTGCCTACAACTTAAATAATTTACAGGAGACACATTTTTCAATAAAAGGAGGTAAAGCAGAAGGAATTTCACAGGACAAGAGAACTATTATACCAGAGCTGCAGTTTCTGTACCTGCCCAAAGAGTGGAACAGATAAAGACTGTGGGATTCTCTTCTGAGATAATTCTCTCTCCAATGGGTCCCATGTTTAGGGACCAGGAATGTTTCATTTTTGTCTCTTGGCTACCATTTAGTCTGATCCTTTTTATGGAAGCCTAGGGTAAAATATTGCATTTTATCCATATAACTACTACCATTCAATAAATTACATGAATGTCCTATATTGCAATTTTAAAAAAAAAATTAAATAGTGTTTTTTTGTTGTTGTTTTAACTTCACCAGTCTTATTGAAATTCTGGATGGAAATTCTGGCATTGTTTTAACCCCAAATGGAAGGTATCTAAGATGAACAACTAGGATGATACTTTGAGTACTTGTGAAAATATATGAACATTTGGCTGAATTCTAGGCAATAAATGGTACGATGGACTCTCAGACCTGCACGGCACCTACTGGTGCGTCCATCCCTTTCACGAGGAAGGAGGTGGGAGTGTGGGAAACCCTCCTGGCGGTGGACCCTGGAGGTTGCTATGGGTCCTTCGCAGACAGTGACCTTCTTTTCTCCTCACAGTTAATTCCAGCATGGAAGACCTTCCTTCAGGACCTACCACTTCAGGTAGGGCATTTTGGAGGAAAACCTGTCTTATAAAATTACACCTGTGGGAAACCTTTGCAGGATGCAGCCCGCCTGCTTTGCTCAGAGTGTGGGATTGCAGCACTGAATCCAGCCATCCCTCTGCTCGGGGTAACTTCAAGCCTCCCCTGCCAGCTGCCCCCAGAGGAGGTGGAGGCTGGAAACTCGCTCCTCTGCAGGCACTACGGACAGGGCACCTGATCTACCCAGGTGAAAGCAAACACAGCATAGATGATGTGAAAGAAAGGCAGTGATCAGGTTGGAAATTCTCCATCCTATAGAATTAGCTGCGTTTAGAGAAATTTCGATTTGCTTACTGAGTTTCAGGGTGGGGGTCACAAGGTTGTGGGGTCATCTGGGCCGGCCATTATTTTGTCCTCCTGCATACCCTTAAGTGGGGCTACAGTCGTATACACAGCCCTGACTTTTCACATCACTGTGCGTTACCTTCATGATAACTTCAGCCCTGTTATGTATGCCCCATTTTAGAAGCCTTATTCTATTAATTATATTTATACCCAAAGATATGCATAACAAATAAGTATGTTAAGATTATTGCATTACTTTATAGTTATTAATGCTGGAAAGGAACATTTAAAGGGCAGTCCGTGGTGGCACCAGCGCTGGATAACAGAGGCGAATCTGAATCCGAAGTGGCCGCATGCTTCCCTCTGCGTGTACTGAAACCGGGTGTTACGAGAGGAATTCTAGGACAATACTGGAGGCTAAGCACACTACTTTTATCTTCCTGGTTTAAAGTCGGTAAAGAAATAAGGTCTTGATTTATTTAAGTAAAGGAGGATACATACCTTGGGGCTGTCCTTGTTTTAAATCGCCACCCTGCCACTTGCTAGCTGAGTGGTTCAGCAGTTAACTCTTTATTTATTTATTTATTTATTTATTTATTTATTTTATTTCAGCTTACTACGGGGGTACAAAAGTTCTGGTTAGATATATTGCCCATGTCCCTCCCATTCCCCCGAGTCTGAGCCTCAAGTGTGTCCATTCCCCAGACAGTGCACATCGCACTCTTCTTGTAGGTACACACCCGTCCCCTCCCCCACCCCCATCCCCCCAGCAGTTAACTTCTGCGGAGCCTGTTGTTCTCATCTATAAAATGGGGACAATAGTATCCCCAAGCAGCAGTAGCGGCCATTTACATTTGCCTGGTACATAGCAATGCTCAGTGAATAGTATTCTTAAATATAATTTTTGAATAAATACATTATTTGAATAAATTTTTAGAAAATATATATTTTGCTTAAAAGATGAGTTTAGGAAAAGAGTTATCATAATATCACGTTAATTATGTCCTTGGACCTTTAGCTGATATATATAAAGGCTCAGATAAGGAGAAATTCATATATATTTATATGAATATATAAACACACAGACATATAATATATACATATATACACATATATGTATATAGTATTTATTTTTTGTTTATATTATGCTTGCATCTATAAAAAATGTTGAGGTGCATACCTTACAATAAGTTTGTGAGATACGACTACTGAATTCAAAGTTAAAATGGAAAATACAAAAGAAACAGAGGCAGCCACTTGCACGGTCACAGAAACAGAGAAAGACGGAAACAGTCGCAGGTCGGAGGAGGCCGAAGAGACGACCGAATGCTCTGCAAGTCCCCGGATGGGCCCCAGGGACAGAGCGGACATCAGTGGAGGAGCCAGCAGAACTCACGTGAGGTCTCAGGGGGGTCAGGAGGACTCAGAGTTAATTTCTTGGTCTCAATCATTAGACTAGGATATGTGAGATGTTGATATGAGAGGAAGGTAGTTTTAGGGTATACAGCACCTCTCTGTGCTAGTTTTGCAAGTTTTCTATAAAATTAATTCAAAATAAACCATTAAAATAATACGAGGAGGGAATTTGTAAGCAGGTGAGAGAAGCATCAATCGCAGGGAATCTAGTACTCACTGTGTGTCTCTATGATCCCTCCTTGTTAGAAATTAAACATACACATGAAGTCAATTATCAATTAAGTGACAACTTGGGTAAACACTGGAGCTATCATCGACCTTTCAAACATTCGCTGAAGCTCACTCAGCACCATCGCTTTCTCTGAAGTTTTGTTTTGGTTTCAGCAAGTCACTGATTAGATAGATTTAATCCTGGAATTTTGCCACATTAATGGGAAAAAAAATTAAGTGGTTACAAAACCTTATTTTGTCCCCTCAACTATGATCTTGCCTAGTCCAGGTAGGCAGAGGGGCAGAGTTATGCTGGTTTGGGAAAAATAGAACTTAAGCCTTAAGAGATTGTAGAGTGACGGACTTTGTTTTGCCATGAGAAGGCAGGTCTGATCCAAGTCAGCCAAGGAGCCTCCTTGCGCTATTATCAGTCAGGTTTTCCAGGGAGGGAGGTTGTACAACCTGTTTGTTCCACCCGTGTCCTGCAGTGTTCTGCCATCCACGCTGTACGTCCCTCCAAGCATCATGCTAATTTAATCGGCATTAATTGGGCAGTGGGGGATTTCCATGTGGAGCCAGGTAACTGAACAAATGTACAAGGGCTGCAGACACATGCCAACACGATGGCAGGGACTGGTTTGTGGAACAGACCTGAATGAGGATGGCACTGCCAGGGCTGAGGGATGCGGGACAGCTGGGCCAGGCTGTGAGTGGCCCGGAAGGATGCTGAGGCTCTGGGCTCTGTCTTGACAGACTGAGTCATGGAGTAAAGACATCCGTGCACTAGAGTGTGTTTTAGGTTGCATTTTGAATGCATTTATTTTTCTTTGTTTCCTTTCCTGTAGGTGCTTCACTCCCTCCCTGTCTCAGAGGCGGATGGGCAAATGATTCTGCTTATGTAGATGCCTATTTTACTAGACAGGCACTTTAAGCAAATAAATCATGGCACCATCCAAGATGCGTATTTTACAGAGAGTAAATTCTCCCTCCGTTGTTTCCTGCCTAAGACCACATAACCCTAGTCCCTTTAACCATATGTCTTAATTTAGAAACCACAGTAGGTTAACGCTGAAATCTAATCAATTTTCTTTCTTCTTGATATTTTTAGTTAGGCGTTATGGGCTACACTATCAAATCACTTCAGGGAAGAGAAAATAAGATTCTCGCGGCTGGCTTTACTGCTACACATTTTCTTCTTAATTGCAAGAAGAATCATAACTGCTAGACCATGCAGCAAAGAGGACTACACTTGCCAACGCTCTGGTAAAGTAGGGTATGGACTGGGAACGGACCTGCATGAAATTAGAATCTGGTAAAAATAAAAAAAAAAATCAGTATCATCTGACAGACACACGGTGGGGTTTACATCACGCCACGTTTAGCGCAAGGACAATCCTAGCACGTGACATCACTGGCCGCATTTAGACTGCCTCAACCGTAGCCATGGCAACGCTGACATAAAACATAGCTGAGTAGGTAATTTCACTCCAAATTAAATGAAAATAAGGCTAATCCTGTTATTGTTCTTAACAATTTTCCAAGTAGCTTTTCCTTAGAGTGCCCGTGCTTGTATGTTCTGTGTTTTAAAAAACAGATTGGAAAATGACGTGTGTGTGTGCACTGTCCACTCACAGCCACTAACGCTGTCCCTGTGCTTAGTGGTGTGACTTTGTGTTTGAGAAGAGGTCACCTCCACCCACAGTGCTCCTTGACGTGTTTTGTGCAATTAAAGAATGAGTTAATCTTTTAAATATACCAATTTGGGCCATTAAACATTTCAGAGACTGCCACTCTAAAATTATGGTAAAATAATAGTGTTTTTAAGATAAGCCATATTATGCATTGTATACATCTTAAAAGGGTACTTCAAGTGATTCCATTTTCTATTTTAAACGTGCTCACGTAGGTTTCCATAGTTATTTAGGAAAGTCATCTTTTCCCTTTCAGCCTCCACGGAAGAGTAATTGAAAGCTGAGAGTTCCATTTAGAAGTAGCAGTATGGCCACGACAAGATTTTTCTCTTGGCTATTAGGATACACACCAAATGTCACACACGACAAAACGCTGTCTCCTCTAACAGTGTTGATCCAGCATGTAGGGTAAATTGCTTTTCAATCGGCACATCTCCCCTACGAAAGTTACCTGCCCGAGGCTTTGTGATCAAACCTGCAGTCCTGAAACAGAGAAAAGGCTCAGCTCCGCACCGGACTGTTAGGGGACGGTACAGAGCCAGAAGGAAAGGCTGCAGCCAAAGCCCTTGACCCTCCCCCCAGCTCGGCCACGTGCACCATCAGCTTTGCCATTTCCTGCCCACCGCGCGGCTCGCTCTTCATCTACAGTAACAGAGGCGGGAGTCATAGCAGACGGTAACAACCATGACCTCACAGGGCGTCTGCACCAAGCACACAGGTCAATATACAATAAATCATGCCAAGAATACAAGCATGAACGCAACCCTGCACCTGTCTAATAACGGCTATTCAAGGAGAACATGTTAAGCCAACTGGCAACAGAGTTTATTAGACCGGAGGGTCACAGGGTCAAAGTCCCCACTGAGAACTTTCCCACCATCTCCTCCGGCAAATAACCAGAAGGATTCCAGCGAGCAGGGAAGAGTCTTCCAGTGTGAACCCCGTCACCAAGACGACGGGGCAAGCCCTGGTAGCTGTGCTGTCTGTGACAATGACAACGGTTGCTATCAAGCCCCACCACTGTCCCACTCAGCATCCGCACAGAACACACTTGGTAGCATATTCATGACATCGTCCTCGTGCACCTCTTTGCATTTACCATGAAAGTAGTTGGTGAATATTTGTCAGGGGAAGGTACAGAGAGAGATTAAGTAGAGAGGAGAAGAGGATATGAGAGAACTCAACAGAGTAAGAAAAGAAGAAATGGACAAAACTATGTCAAACATCCTCTAAGTCCTGATTCTGTCTTTAATAAAAATAAATGGAACGAAGGAGCCATTGCCTACTCAGCAGTAAGTCAGTGTGTTTGGGCTGTTCTTGTCCTTCTGCAGGGTAGTGTGTCATCTAGGTGGCATCTCCGCTTAGCATCTCCTATTTTTATTTCAGACTCTGATATGGACTCTGCATCCTAAAGTTCCCTTTCTTACAGAGACTGAGTGTGTTTGGCAAAAGCTACCACTGATTATGGGCACTAGAATCCCTGACAAATATGCCTCACTCATTTTCACACCTTGCCCAATCTGACATCTTACCAGCAAGACCATGAGTCAATGCCCGATATCTCCAGACTCTCTTATAAATGAAGCCTTTAACACTAAGCATATAATTTCTGAAATTCAGTCATATTTTGTATTTCAATGCTTTTTCTGAAAACCACAATGTCATTTTTAAAACAAGAAAGTTGTTAGATCACCTGAATCTCTCAGAATGATTGGCAGATGCTAGGTACTCAATAGATGTTTAATAAATTGATTTTTAAAGAAATGTTTAGCACAGCCTCTTTGTTCTACAAATAGACTTGCCCAAGGTCACAAGGGCTGTTTGTGGCACAGTAGAATATAGGCTGTCCAGCTCTCAGCTCAGTGTCTGTTTCCACTAACTCTGATGTTACACAAAGTGAGACAGATAATAATTCAAACAGATTCCTGAGTTTTTAAAGTTAAGATTATATAACATAAGCAAATGGGTAAAGTGGCAAATCTAAAAGTATCGTTCAAGGTGAATAAAATTTAAAACAAAGAGCACAGAGAGTGTTTCCCCCCCTTCCTAACTGAAATAACAGTTGACATAAGTACAATAAAACTCAAAGAAGGAAATGATTTACCTATGAATATGAACCCTCTGCTTTGAGACTTGAGTTTTCAAAAATACAGTAAAATTCAATTCATTTTCAACAATTGGTTTGAAACAGGTGATCATATTTACAACGTGTTTCACATTAGGCTAAAGTCTTTGCACTGAAATGCAAACGTGAACCTGTAGATATGTTCACAATCATTCATTCCATATTCTCTCCTTCCTGTGCATAAGTGGCCAATATTTCCTCTGCGTCTACTTTAGTGTGAATATATATATGGTCAAGTTTACCCATAGGTCAAGATCTGAAATAGATAACTGAAGCAGTTTTAAAGTGCTAAGAAAATAATGAAAACCAAAAAAGCCACAAAAACATTTCAACACAACAAATTACTTAATCAGAGACAGAATTTAAGCCTTTAAACATCTATTCTTTTAATTCTCTCTTTTAAACTGCACTTACAGACACAAAGCTGCCCTTGTAATCAATACCACCAAACCTACATTGATTAGACCCTGTTTCCTACTGTCTCTGCTGCGGTACACACCAGAGAACCACCATGCCTCGGTCGATTTTGTACATATGTTAGGTTAGGATTGATGCTGACTTAGTTTCCCTTTGATGCCCGCATAGCCACAGGCACACCCTCAGAGGTGGTGACATGATTTGGTGCGCAACCTCCACGGAAGAAAAGGTATAGTCACATACCTGCAGCAGAGTTTGGCAACGCTTGGTCACATGAAATGAAAGAAAATACACAGTCTAAAAAATACCTGTTCACAGCAAAATAGCTCCAGGCAAAACCCAAAACTGACCTGCCTCACTTAGTCGCCATCCTCTGTGTTGCCTTCAAAGAGCGCGAACCCAGGACACGGTAAGTTCCCAGTACACAAATACCCTCTCCCTCTCCAAATGCCAGCACGAGGACAGCCTAGACACTTTGAAATTGCTCACACAGTAAAGGTCGCTTTTTAGTAGCCAAAATAGCCAGGCCAAAAAGGGACACCCGTGTTGCCGATGAACATCCCGTGAAAGGAACCTATAAGGCCCATCGGGGGAAATACAGTAGACACAACCTCGCCAGCACCCGGTGCTGGCGTCTCTTCCCCAGGACTTACCATATGGAGGGCGCTTCCGTCCCGCTGATCTCCAAGAAGTCGTAGCCCTCCTCCAGCTGGAAGTCCGTGAAGACCAGAGCGATGGTGTCCCCGGGCTCCGCGAGAATGGTCCACGTGCAGTCAGCGTTGTTTTCGTACTCGGAGGGGAAGTGGGGGCTGGAGATGGAGCTGCCGGTGCCCCGCAAGGTTCCTCCGCAGGCCCCTTCAGCTGGGGGGACAGAAGGCAAGTGTCACTTGTTAGGGTGGTTTTCATACACGAGTACGTCCACAAAGTGTCACTCTCGATCAGCGCCACATACTTTCTGAATCCAAAATTGAGACAACCTATAAAAGGAGCTCTATTGATATTTTAATTTAGTTCTATGAAAAGGCTTATGAAGCCTAACAGTTAAATCATATTATTAATGGGATGGCCATCGTGAGAAAGTGAAGTTGTAGCTTTTCTAAAATGTTTCCTGCAGATCATATTGGAGCAGGGGGAAAAAAAAAAAAGAAAAGAGAAAAAAGGAAATGCAGAACGTGTAATTGCTCTATACCTGACGTTCAGAGTCAGCTTAACACTATTTTCAAAGATTTTGCTCTGACTCTTGGAAGATGAAGCTATGTAGGAAACATTTTGAGACTTAAAAACATGTAGCCATATTTTATTAATCCACTGATGTCTGGCTTCGAAAAAACTGTGCTCTTAAAAGAAATAGTTGCCCTAATCATATTTTCTATAGAATTTAGATTATAATTAGGGTTTTGAATTTCAGAATAGTTCTTGCTAAGTTCTTGACAAATGTCATTATAGAGACACACTGATTCATAAAATGGTTCTGAGTGGAAAATATTTACATGGAATATCTTACAAAAGTGAGATGTGAAAGTCTAGTAAAGTTAAAATACATTTAAGATATAAATTAACATGGTCAAACCTATTGGTTTGAAGAGAAATAGATCTTGTAAAGTTTGTCACAGAGTAAACAATATTGTTAAATTCAATCATCTGTTACAAAATGTTGTGTAAACTGTACACATAGGAGAAAGAAGTATTTTACACTGACATGTTTGAAGAAAGTATCAAGAAACTCCCATTTTTTGACGACTCAAATTTATTTGAAAGATGAATATTGGATGTGGGAATTATACTAAATTGGTAATTTTTAAAAAGAGTAAAACTTAACTTGAAACAAGTATAAATAACTGTGTATATCAGGCAATTTGAAAATTATGAAAATAGTTTGTGTCCTCCCCCCACCCCCGAGCAACCCATGTGCACATGAGTACACGCAAACACACACAAACACACGTGTCCCTGGTCAGCGCGAGAGCCTAGTCCACAACTGCCCTGCTCTGGACAGTTTTATTATACTATTGGGAATAGCTATTAGGAATGTGGTTATAATGTATAGAGAGATATATAGGTATGGAGATATACATACGTATGGATATATATGTATGTGTATACATACACATATATCTTTGTTAAAATTATATTTTACAAAGTAGGGATAAAAAGTCAGTACCATATAGAAAAGCGGCAGCACATATTCCAACCATGAGGGACAACAGATTGGCCATTACTAATACTCAGACAATACTAATACTGCAGAATCAGGCTGGGAGTCCCCTGGTTTGGAACATCGGTGAATAAGTTTGACAACTGAAAGGGAGGTATACTGTATTCTGTTATTCTTGAAACTTAAATATAAACATTTTCTTCACAGGGAGATGAGGTAGACGAGATCACTTGAGATATTTACATTCACCAGTGATTAAATAACTGCACATATAAACAGATTACACATTTACATATATAAATACCTACATAGTAATATGGATTTTTATACATTAATCTATCATATATGTCTATGATCATTAAAATACAATATAATTTTAATTACTATTAAGATTCTATTCTTTTCTGATTACATTATATGCTATAAAAGTCACCTCAACGTAAGAACAGAAGCAAAAGAGCTGCAGTGTTTTTATTATATAAAAAGATAAAATGTCATAGGTGTGTGGACTTAAAAGTCCTCAAAATCCAATGCTGTGGTTGGACGATTAACAAAACGTATTAATTCAAATCCAACTGTGGAGACTTCGTAAATGCTTTAGAAATTAACTTGCAGGCAGGCAAAGTCCCCCTTCCAATATTTTGGAGGGGAAAAAATAACTGACATTAATCATTCTGAATTTTTGTCCTGGCAGCCTATGAGCTGAAGCATTGTTTATGATTTAACAGGCTTTAAAGTGGGTATATTTATGTACACAGCATAGTGGAAACATAGAATATGCATGTGCAGGATAAGTTTAACTGTATTCACCTGGGAAAACATCTCAGCAACCTTGGTCAAGCAGAGCGGACCATTAACCCCATTTGACAAGAGCGTGTGCAGGCAGCAGACACCAACAGGGACGTCACCTGTGGCTGCAGAGCAGGCTCCTACGTCCCCACCCTGCAGCCTGCACCTGGCTGCATGACTGTTCTCCAGCCCCACAAAAGGCAGGTCAGAACATCCCAGAAGGCGGCTTCTTTCCTCTCTGCCCCCATCTCGATTTTACGCCTCTGAAAGCCAGGTGGTGGGCCCGACTGGGAGAGCTGGGGTCGGAAACCCACTTTTCTCAGCTTCTGTCTGTGCCAGGGGTGACAGCCCAGATGACTGGGTTTGAGTATTCCTCTGCTGGTCTGTAGTGAGGTTCCACACTGCCAACGAACCTGGGGGCTGGTCAAACCGCCTCACACAGACAGACAAAAAACGGCATCTTCATGAGAAATTACAAGGCAGATCCCATCTGGGGACCCGCAGCGGTAGAGCTTACGTGGCAGAAGACCTCAGGCACAGGGAACAGCAGCAAAAGCAAGAGAGCCAGAGCTGGCACAGTGGGGCACACCTGCAGTCCCAGCTATTGGAGAGGCCCAAGGAATTCAAAGCCAGCCTGGGCAACATAGCAAGACCCTGTCTCAAAAAAATTAAATTAAAGAATCTAAATTAAAAAAAAAAAAACAAAAAAAAAAAAACAGCAAGAGAGCTGGCAGGGCCAGAAGCCCTGGGAACAAGGTGAGCTTCTTGCACCCAACTAATGATACATTTTGCAATCAAGGGTGTTAAGTGAGCAGCGGCCAGTTGTAAAAATATTTTTGAAAGAAATGAAAAAGAAAGTGCCATTACTAAAATTCCTTGGTTATCCAGAGTCAGAGGTGAGACTGGTTTATTTTCCCTTCGGTAGAGGTGACTCAGGTAAGACCTTTCTAGCTCCTGCCTCCTGAGACTCAAGCATCCATCCTCTCCCTGGCTATGCAGAAGTTTGTATTAAAGAAGATGATTAAGTTACCTTTATAAAACACATTCCTGTCTTTCACCTCTAGCTTTGTTTGGAAAGGCTCTCTCAAAGCCCAGCACATGATGCAATCTTGTTGGGTTTGATTCCGATGGAAGTGCTCAAAATACGAGACCAGAGGGCGCACAGAGCTGCAACCTCAATACCACTTGTTTAAACACAAAAACAGAACACCCTTACAGGCCCAGCGCCAGCTCACACCGGCGGGACCAGAGAACGGGAGCAGAGGCTGACTGACATGCCCAGCGAGGGGGTGGAAGGAAGCGGGCTGGGGACAGACCATCGGGGAAACCTACAAGAGAGGAAATGGGGTGGGGGTGTGTTTCAGGAACACAACAAAAGGAACAAGTTGACTAATTATTTATTCCAGAGGGGCAAAATGCCACACAGAGCCAAGTACCTGGTATTTTAACTTAAGGTAAATGCAAAAGATTTTAACTTGGATACATTCAGGGCTCTCAAAAAAAAATTATTTCTGGCGTCTCCTAGGAAACTTCTCGGGCTGCCTGCCGCAGGAACGTAAGACAGCTGGGGCCACGGTTGCTAGCAACAAGCCCAGCTCAGCAGAGACCTTAGCAGAGCTCTGTGCCGGGCAGAGCTGCTCAAGCCACCGCGGCTGGTCCAACAAAGTTTGGCTGCTGAGGTGGAAAAGTCACCTGAAACAAACACCTGATATACACGCTGGGGAAGGGAGAGACAGTGGAAAGATGCTTCAACCATTTCTGTGTTGAGGGCCAAGAATTTCTGTAACTAGGATAAAAGGGATCTCCTCCCAGGGCCAAATCCATAGGTTGGGCTGGTGTCTGGGCTGTCCACCCTAAACACTGCCGTCTCCCTTACAAAATGTTTCAGGGCGGCCAGAAAACCCTCCAACTTGCCAGGAACCCTCCGACAGCTGCGGCTCCTAGGAGGCTCCCGGGCCCTCCTCGGCGGGGCAGGATCTCCTGTAAGCGCTTTCAGGTGCGGGACAGTAAGAGCAGCAGCTCACATTTATGGAGCACGTAAGTCTTCACAGGTGCCGGCATAAGCGACTTACCCACCTCATCCCACCCCCACCACAGCCCCGTGGAGGCAGACGCTACTGTCGCTCCCTCTTACACAGGACCGAACAGGCTCGCAGGTGTTGCTCGACCGTTACACCGCGGGGCGCGCACCTGGCCGCCCTGCACAGGTGGTCTCCATCACCGCCCAACATGGCTGCAAACCCGCAAAGCGTGCGGGGCAGTGCTAGCGTGAGTCGCCAACACAAGATGCAGTTATACCTCTTTCTTGTCCAAAATCGGCGGCCACAGGAAGAGGCCAGGACCCCGGCCCCTCTCACAGCGTTGGGGACCCCAGACCCATAAGCCCTGCTGAAGGGGGGAGACCCAGAGGGAACACGGGAGGCCAGGGGTGCCCAGGCGGCGCTGGCGGGGCCCAGCCGGGGCCTCCGGAGGTCACTGCGTCCCTACCTGTAGGCCACAGTCATGCACTGGAAGAGACTGGTGAGCCGGGCGCCAAGCGACAGGTGGCAGGAGCTGTAGGTCCTGCACGTGGAACTCGCAGCCCTTCTTGGGCAGGTGCTCGTGGTGCGTTGGCCACGCCGTGAAGTGTCCGCTGTGGCTGGTGTGCGGGCGGCGGGGACAGGCCACCCGTGTCTGAGTCGCCGCCGTCCTCGGGCACCTGCGGCTTGAGCAGCTCCCGGAGGCCAGGAGGGAGCGGCCCGCGCCTCCCGCCGTCCGCAGCGAAGCGCGAGCGCGACCCAGGGCTCAGGGCTCACCTGGCCGCGCACCTGGCGCAGGCGCAGACTGGGCGCAAGCGCGCCGCGGACGGCAATTTGACTTAAGAATAAAGAGTGTTACAAGTGTAGAAAATTTAAATGATTGCGGCGTTACAGTAGTATGCTTGTTATGAGTGATTTTAAGAATCCTTCAATGTTTTGTCAAGAAATCGTTTGTATTAACGAATGAAAGTTGTGAATGTTTAATCACCGCACGTGCAGAACTTTAAAGAATGAATACGCTCCCGACAGAGTGTGACGTGGGTAAAGCACATATTGAAAATATACCAGGGATGCTGTTGTTTTTGTTTAAAAATAAATTCTGCCATGAATCTTTTCTGGAAAGGAAAACCTATTATGTAGCAGGAAAAATAATGGCCTAATTTATCCATTATAGATTATGGATGTTTGCATTATATTTAGTAAAAAGGAAGAGAGAAAAATGAAGTCATGTTTATGGCAACACACAATTGCAAGGCAACCACAGCTATTACAAACAAAACATACTTGTTTGGGTTTTTTCCGTCTTTCCTACAGTTTACTGCTCTGCAATATATTTTAGGTTTCAGCAAATTGTATGTAATTACCTTGTTAAAGTATTAAGCTGATTAGTTTCAAAGTTTCAAACCTGTAGGCATTCACTGTCACTGTCATTTCCGACGATGAGACGCAAAAGCTGGTCTGAGCCCTTGGGTGGACGTGTGCAGGCAAGGCGTCTACAGGCCGTCCGCCACCAGTTACACACACAGTACTTCGCCGGGCTGTGTGACGGTTGCTGATGATAAACACTGATTTATTTCTGGCTCTGAGTCTTGTGGTGGGGCACCTGTCTGTCTCAATGAATAGACTCACTAACTGATTATTTCCTTACTTGGCTTTTTTTAATATGACGACATCCAAATGGAATTAATGAGGTTCCCAA
>JAQIFY010001690.1:0-13962 GCA_028533085.1 Varecia variegata | reverse complement strand
TTCACAACTGAGGACACTGAGGCACAGGGAGGTCAAGCAACTCGACCAAGCAGAAGAGCTCCAAAGCAGGAGAGCCAGGGAACTGGCAAGAAGGAGCAAGGGCGAGAGAGGCAGCTGACGTCAGGTTTCAGGTTCGAGACCTGCTCCATGACAGCCGCCATGCCGGGCAATGTCCATACCCGCTTGCTCCACACAAGCACCTGGGAGGCAGGCGCCGTGGTCTCCTTCTCTACAGAGGAGGAGCTGAGGCCCAGACACGTCCAGGAACAAGCTGATGAGCAGCAGAGCCAACGACACCCAGGACGCCTCAGTCCACCTGCCACATCACAGGGACGAGACGAGAACTGGCCAAGTCCCCACCCGAGCCCCCTTACCTGAGAAGACGGAAGCCTGGAGGTGTCCGAGAGGTGGAGGTGGCGGGCTCATAGGGTGAGGCTTCGTCAAACTCCCCACCCGGAAGAGAGACCCGGCATCAGACCCAGGCTCCTCCCGTGCCCACAGTCCCCACCGGGGAGCAGAGCTTCCCCGGGGAACGTGACTACTGGGGCCAGGCTCGTGCTGCCAGGGAGGTCGGAGATGGGCCAGCCCTTCCCAAAGCGAAGGGGGCTGTGCCAGCGCGAGTTAGGGGTGAAATGTCTAACAGCTCATATGGGGACACCTCCCCCTGCTCAGAACTGCCTGACACTCACTCACTTCTCTCTCGTGACCTCCCTGCGTGCCCAGCCCTCTTTGAAGGACTTCCGGACGCGTCTGGCAGGAAGGCTTAGAGGAGGTGAGCAATGATGGCCCGTGGGGGCCAGGTACAAATCACAGGATCTGGAGCGGAAGAGCCCTCCACCATCACTCAGCACAGCGCTCCCATTTCACAAGACAGCTCTGAGGTGGCCCAGAGAGGCGAGGCAACCTGCCTGAGACCACACAGCCTCTCCCGGAAGAGCCAGAGCTCGATCCGGTCTGCTGGCCTCACACAGGTGTCCGTTCCCATCACACCACGCCGGCTCTGCCCGGGGCACTGAGAACGGAGTTTCCTCTTTGCTTCCCACCCTGTCGCCAGGAGGATCTTGCTGGAGGGGCTAAAAGCCACTGAGTGGGCAGCCTGACCCCCAGCTCCCGTCCACCTGACCCCCTCCCTCGGGCCCTACCTGTCCTCCCCACACCTGCCGGCTCCTCAGATCTGTCTTTGGGGCTTCGGGGTGCATCAGAGGCTCAGGAGTGGACACACAAATGAACGACAGGAGCCAGATGGCCCAGGGCTGCCCTGGGGACCCCCTCACCTCATCAGGAATCCGCTGCCCTCTGCCAGCACCTCAGCAGGAAAGGAGATGCCCTGTGGAGACGTCACCGGTGAGAAGAAATCAATGGCTGATGGCTCAGCCTCTGAGTGCGTGGGGAGGGGGCAGGAGACAACCAGAGCCCACACACTGACTCCCGTCCTGCCAGGGCCCAGTACCAAGCGGCATCCCCACCTGAGGGGGCACAGGTGCTGCAGCATCCAGGGGGGCCTGCAGGAAGGTGCCGCTCACCCAGAAGTGGGAGGGGCCTGGGAGTCCTCCTGGAAGGGGCTCCTCCCTGTGGTCATATGGTCACCCAGAGGCCAGCCCTGGAGACTCAGCGAGCCCCTGCTGGTTCAGGG
Source organism: Varecia variegata (assembly GCA_028533085.1). Taxonomy (NCBI): domain Eukaryota; kingdom Metazoa; phylum Chordata; class Mammalia; order Primates; family Lemuridae; genus Varecia; species Varecia variegata. The sequence continues at coordinate 12,329 of JAQIFY010001690.1, read as the reverse complement.
AACAAGGACTCTGTCTGCTCTGCCTGGCAGATCCCCTGCAGAGGGGACAGATCCCCAGAGGACAAGGAGGAAACACATTCCCCCGTGAGAAGCAGCCTCCCCGCTTCACCTTACCTCCTGCGACCACCCCCTAGGCCCTGCCACACCCAGCACACACAGTGGGTGTCCAGCTGCATTTCCCCACGGGCTGATCCAAACTCATTCACTGCGGCCTGTGTCCAGCCCACCTGCTCCCTGAAGGCCCCTCACCTGCCCGGACGGTCTCAACGTCCTCTACCCCACCCACTGGCACTTCACTTAGGCCAGGCGTGGGGAACCTGTAGCCTTATGGCCACATGTGGCCTTCTAGGTCCTTAAGTATGGCCTTTTGACTGAATCCAAATTTTACAAAACAAATCCTTTTATTTTTATTAATATAATTTTGTTCATCTTTTATACTTTTACTTTATTTTTTAAAAGAACATATTTAAAATACCAAAGAATAAAATAAGTTTCAACAAAATAATCCTCCCAGATTGACTGGCACAATTGGAACATGAGTAAACCATAAGGACTAAATTGACAGCTGCTGTGCTCATGATTTAGTTCTGACTTCCCCCGCCTGACTGGTGCCGCTACCACATGAGGCTGCTTGGCAAGAGTTTATGGGGGTCCCCAAGATGAGGGCACAGCCTGTCAGCACAGGCTGCCATCTGCAATGTGCCTGCAGGGAGGTCCCAAAGAGCAACTGTGTCTAACTCCTTAGGGCAAAACAACAACATTCATGTCTCACATTTAATAACCAATGCTGGAGAATCCATATAAAACAAAAGTCACTAATTACTTTTTGCACACTATTTAAATAGCACCAATACCCATAACACATTTTTCCTCTATCCAAACCATAGTCTCTTCACTTACTCCTAGGAGGAGTTTTAGAAGACTTTCTAGTAATATTTGAAATGCGAGTAAATCAAAAGTTGGCTGGGCACAGTGGCTCACACCTTGGGAGGCCAAGGCAGGAGGATAGCTTTAAGCCAGAAGTTCGAGACCAGCCAGGGAAACACAGCAAGACCCCATGTCTACCAAATATTTAAAAATTAGTGAGACGTAGTGGCACACACCTACAGTCCCAGCCACTCAGGAGGCTGAGGAGGGAGGATCCCTTGAGCCCAGGAGTTCAAGGTTGTAGTGAGCTCTGATCACACCACTACACTCTAGCCCAGGAGACAGAGCAAAACAAATAAATAAAACAAATAAATAAAACCTGTCTCTAAAAACAAATAAATAAAAATTTAAAAATAAATAAAAAGAAAATCACAAGCACTCTAAGATATAAATGGCGCTTCAATGTATGTACATCTGCCTAACTCATCACAGGAACAATTCAGCATTAAACTGATTTTAGATCAAGACACTAAAATTCATATTTAGCAGTTAATCAATTATGATTACTAAGAAAAAAACTTCATTAGGCACGGTTCTTTACTTGAATAAGTTTCTCAAAATACATAAACACTAATATAAAAACAATTCTTAAAATGCTTTTGCCAGAATATCGATTTCAGAAATATTAAATTACTCATCTCTTATCTCTCCTACCCACTTAAAAAAAAGACAAAGAAAAACAGACCATAATAGCTAAATAAAAGAAACATTTACACAAACCAAAAGAGTAACTACACCAATTCTTGACCCAATTCTTTGTGCTCTCCCTTATCTAACATTACCTCATTAATAACAATCCCATCATCCACAACATAGTTCTAAACCCTTGGCTCCCATATTTACCAGCACTTACCACCTATTTAAAAAGAAAGAAATCCCATCCAGGTGGCTCACACCTGTAATCCTAGCACTTTGGGAGGCTGAGGCAGGAGGACTGCTTGAGGCCAGGAGTTCAAGACCAGCCTGAGAAAGAGCAAGACCCCTTCTCTAAAAAAAAAAAAAAAAATAGAAAAATTAGCCAGGTGTGGTGGCTCACGTCAGTTGTCCCAGCGACTCAGGAGGCTGAGGCAGGAGGATCACCCAGGAGTTTGAGGTTGCTGTGAGCTATGATGATGCCATTGTACTCTAGCCCGGATGACAGAATGAGACCCTGCCTCAAAAAAAAAAAAAAAAAAAGGAAAAAGGAAAAATAATAGGAAGAGGCAATAACACTTTCCTGCAAGTACCTATGATCAACTACTGCTTACAGACTACATGACTTGATGAATAGTCAAGTACTACGTAAGATTTCATTATAAAAGGTAGATTACTTGAGAAATACTTAAAGTGTTTACCCTCAGGGGAATAGGAAAAACACATATACACCACAAAATATTGTCGACACTTCTTTTTGCTGGTGATATGGAGTTCCAAAAGTAGTTTTTCCAAACCATTTGTAAACAAAACTAGCTTGGGGGTAAAGAATCATCTACAAAAATATCACTAGTATTATTTATTTAACAACTTCCTAAAAAGTTTTCAATTATCTTATTAAATCGAAACAACAGAGTCTGAGGCCAACATTCTGTCTCCTCATGCTCCTAATAAGAAAGTCCAAGCACTCTAAATAAGACCTGTTACAAATTTGTTTTAAAAGAGCTCAACTGAACTCTCATCTCTCCAGAAACACAAACAAAATCCCATAAAACGAGGGAGTTTCTGCAGGCCATAATAAATGTGCATGTCACCTCTCCAATTTTCCCCCACACAGTTAAGTGAACATCTCAAAAACTATCAGTAACAAACAACAGTTACCAAGATACGGTTAGGAATGATACGGGCTTCTCAAACGATAATAAAAAGTAAAAAATTTTGCATAACTAGATCTCAAGTTTCTTGCATTCAAAAATAACTTAGGGCTGGGCGAGGTGGCTAATGCCTATAATCCTAGCACTTTGGGAGGCTGAGGCGAGAGGATCATTCGAGGTCAAGAGTTCGAGACCAGCCTGAGCAAGAGTAAGACCCCGTCTCTACTAAAAATAGAAAGAAATGATTTGGACAACTAAAAATATATACAGAAAATAATTATCTGGTCATGGTGGCACATGCCTGTAGTCCCAGCTACTCGGGAGGCTGAGGCAGGAGGATTGCTTAAGCCCAGGAGTTTGAGGTTGCTGTGAGCTAGGCTGATGCCACAGCACTCTAGCCCAGGCAACAGAGCAAGACTCTGTCTCATTTTATTTAAAAAAAAAATATATTAAATTTAAAATAAACATAAAATAAAATAAATAAAAATAACTAATTAAAATGCAGCCATACACAATCTACAAAAGTAGTCATAAAAACTATTACCTCTTAAGTTACAGGAAATAAACCTGCTTCTCTGATACAGGAAGATCCAACTGACATCCCTTTTTATATACCCTAAAAAAATAGCCTTAAACCAGAAATTTACATATGGAGGCAAGAACACACCGTGAACAAGGCATGTCAAACCCCACCTGTGTATCCGTCTTCAACCATCTGGAGTCAAGTGGAGTCTGGGCAACCAGACAGAAAGATTCAGAGGGCATCGCTCCTCCAGCTTCTTCTCAGCTGCCAGTGGTATAGTATGAATGTCATGCCAAAAATCATTAACCTGCCATTCTGCTTTAATCTGCCATTTTGCTTCTGTAAACCTGCTTGCTCCTGCTTGCTACCCCAACACAGTAATGCCTGAGTACAACACCCATGTTTGCGTAAACAAGATAAGGCCCAGAGCCCAAACTTCCCAGGGCATGGTGCACCTAAGATAGGAAAATGACCGCTCAGAATGAGACCAATCAAGAGCAGGAACGATGGCCTGGAACTGGACCAATCGGGAGCCCACCCGATCAGCAACCTTTAAAGAAGCCAATGAACTAAGGGGGGAGGCGGGTGGTGTGCCCAGCGTGTCGTGTGGAGCCAGCGTGTGGTGTGGAACCAACATGTCGTGTGAAACCTGCAGCAGGTGTCATGTGAAACCTGCAAAAGAGTATAAAAGCTTAATTTTACCCCAGGGCGGGGTCCTAGTTCGTGGAGAGGCCACTGCGTAGGTGCTCTGGGACTTGGACCCTAGCTCGAGCTAGTAAATAAACTCCTTTGCCGTTTGCAGCCTCGGGGACTCCGCCTCTCTGTTCCTGGGGCCGAGGGGAACCGGCTCTAACACCAGGCCTGCAAGTAAAACAGAAATATTAAAGACCTAAAGCATTTTATTTAAAAAAATTTTACAAAGACCTCTCCCACAAGGTTTAATGTGGAAAAGAAACAAAAAGAAAAAATGAAAAACAGGAAAAGGAGAGAGGAGAAGAGTTGGGGGAGAGGACTGAGAGGAGGAGAGAGGGACAGAAGGAAAGATGGAGAGAGGGAGGAAGGAAAAGCCTACTTTCAGCATACATAGGGCTCACCCAGTGTCCGCACCACGTTGGCGAGACCTTGAGAACAGACGGTCATTGGAGACCAAATCACAACGTCATCCCCTTTCCCTTAAATCCAAAAGGTAGACACACAAACAGAAGACAGGAAGCCCATCATTTCAACGACAGTGACACCAGCAAGCATCTGCTGCTTTACCCTTGACCAATGCGTGGTGCGTGAAACAAATTAATAGAAAGTCAAGTCAGCAGAAAAACCCACAACAATAATCACTTAGAAGTGGAAAGAGCTGGAGATCAAACCGCGGGCGGTCCACGCAGGCGCAGGTCCGGCCCCCGCACCAACACCCAGCAGCTCCCCCGCCCCCCGCCCCGCACCGCCCCCTCCCCGGCCGGCCGCCCCCGCCCCGGGACCAGGGTCTGAGGCGCAGAAACCCAGCACCTCGCCCTGCCGGTGTCGCCACAGCCTCCGGCCACGCTCCATCCAAGAACACACCACCCCATTTCTCTAGCGTCCTCTTCTACTTTTCCTAACAAATTCCATGCTACTGCCAAACTGAACTTTGACCACTTCCCGCAGCAACCTGAACACCCACTGGATAACCCTCCTCACAGGTAATTTCTTGCCCCATGTCTGCCTTTCTTGACAGATTGTAAACTCCGTGGAAATTTACTAATGGAGTCTCAGAACTGATCCTTGCCTTGGGACATACTGGTTTTGCAATAAGTTCTTCTTTACTTGTGGATGGATGGATAGAAAAATGGGTGGGTGGATGGATGATAGATGGAGATATGGATGGACAAATGGCTGGCTGGCTGTGTAGACAAATGAGCAGATGGCTGCTGCCCAAGCTCTCTCATACCTGTTTTCCCACGTGCGGTTCCCTTTGCCTGCAGTGCTGTTCTCTCACTCTGCATCCACCCAACTCCTGTGCATCCTTTAAGATTCATGTGAAATGTTGTGTCTTCTGGAAAGCTCTCCCTGCTCCTGTGGAGCCCAGGGCGTCTCTACAACAGCCTTTACCACCTTACTGTGCTGGGCTGTGGCTCTCCTTGCCTTCGGGCTCTGAGCTCTCTGAGAGCAGCACCTGACTGGGACTGTGTGTGTCCAGCGCTGACCTCACTGCCTGCCACAGAGCAGGAGCACAGGAAATGTTTAATACAACTAGAATAAAAGTAACACAGACCACATGTCCCTTGTTTCTACATAAAGATAGGGCTGGCGGAAGACACTTCAGGTGAGCTAATGAGTTCTCCTGGCTCAAGCCCTGGGGCTCCAGAAAGAGGAGGACAAGCCAGGCCAGCGCCCCCAGGTGAGGGCAGCTCATTTGAGGTAATGAGCTCAAGATCCACCATAGACCCACCATACCAAGGTCTCAGCTCCTGAGGGGCCTGCAGGGGGGGAGTCCACGGGGTCATGTTCCTTCTACGGAAATAAGCTTGAATCAGAACAGCAGCCAGCTCTGACCAGAATGTCCACCAGCCAACGTCAGGTTCTGCATGTTTGGTTTGGTGAACGAAAGGCTAAGCCAGGAAGACTGGTTAGGGGGGATGCAGACAGGGAAACCCACACCACCAGCGTGGGGTTGCAGCTCTCTCAGTAAAGCCACAGCCTGGAAAGATTGCAGAAGGGCATGGAAAGGGAGGAATAAAAAATAGCTGTTGCAGATGTAGCCTAACAGTGCACACCTCTGGAGCCAGTCGTCCATGAGCCGCCTCCTCCACCCAGGTTGCTCCTGTCCTAGCTCCAGTCTCTGGAGGTGCAGACACAAGCGAGGCTGGAGGGGGAACGGTAAGAGACAGAAGTGATCACGCAGCTGTGTCTGTGCTGAGCTCAGTACAACCGCATTCGCCAAAGCCAGCAGCCGGCCTGGGGGCCTTAGTTTGCAAGTTTGATTGTTCTAATATCGAATAAAATACTATTGATGCTCACCTGAGTTTTTGGCATCATCTTGTGTCCTTTGGTCTCCACCGTGTGTCTGGCTCCCACTTCAGTCACTGGGTCCCTCCCTTCTAGACTGTGAGTCCCCTGGAGCCCTGGACTTTTGCACCTGAGCCCAGTGACCCCTGACCCTACCCCAGTCCCTGAGTTGCTAAAAATGGGTAACACCCTGGGTGGTGGAGGGGCATTTGGACACTGCCCTTCACCACCATTCCAGAGTGGGTGTCTGGGCTGGGATACCCTGCGAAACCCCGGAATCCCCTCTTCCCAGTACCTACCCCCGGCCAGTGACTCTGGGAGTGGGGCCAAGGAGGGACCTGGGGGTGGTTTTTATTCTCATTTTTCCACACAGCAGGGAGAGCCGGGATGCTACCTGAAATGGAGAGTTCCAGGAGCCGGTGTGTGCCTGGGCCTTGACATCAGGAGTCTGAAATAGCAGTTCTTCTCAGTCAATCTGGCCTCTCTCTAAGACAAAATGACAAGAGAGGGCACTTGTGCTCTTGAACCACTGAGGGAAAATTTCTCTTGTGAACAAAGAGGGCAGGGCGAGGCCCTAGTACTGGCCATGAAATGCAGATGCCCTTCCCAGCACAGCTGCAGGAACCGTGTCTCCTCTGGCCCTAGAGGATCCCTGAGCCCCTAAAATGGGACCACGCTGTGAAACCCCAAAGCAGCTGCTGGCTTCCTGTGCCAATCGTTCTGGCCCCAAGCTTTATCTGGACTCAGTGGGTGCTAAGCTGAGGGGTCAGTTCCTCTCTGCACCCTCTCTCCCTCTACCTCAGACAGGCAGCTGTGAAGCCAGCTCCACAGTGGAGGGACCCGGTGCAGGGACCTGTCCCCAGCTATACTGAGGTGTCAGAAGGTGGTGATTTGGTGAGAATAAAGTAACAGGAGAACTTCATTCTTAAAGAAACATTCTGCATAAATATCCTTGATATTAATGAAAGGAAAAAAAACAGGATAAGGTGAAGTGCTGTAAAATGCTGTGAGATTTAATCATTCAATAATTGTCCCAAATTATTAAATGTGACAACTGTATGATGATATGATTGGCTGTGCATTATTAATGTGGCAGCATAAACTCCAGGAACACTGTATGTTCATTAATTAATCACCAGGTCAGCCCTGAACGGAGCTCTTTGGCAACTTGCCAAGTGTGGGCTGGGTGTTGACACCTCAAGAGTGTCAGAGTGACAAAAGTCATGGCCAAGACTACATAGCGGGCTCAGGCAGAGTGAGCTGAGAGCTCTCAGGGGTCATCTCTCCTCATTCCACACCTGTCCTTTCCACGTGGCTCCAGCATCTTCCCTCATGAGTGGAAGGAAGACAGACCTAACCCAAAGGAGGCAGGTGGCCCAGACAGAGAGAAGCTGGGAAGCTGGGCCCTGGAGAGCCACCTGCCCCTGGAGCTGGAGGTTAGGAGAGTCCGCCCGGCTCAGAGCGTTGAGGACCTGGAGCGGGAGCTGCCCCTGCTCTGAGGGCAGCTCAAATGTGGTGGTCAGGGGAGCTCACTCAGCCAACGTGGCTTGTGGGAAGCCCAAGCGGCCACATTCCCTCCTGGCTGCAGCCGACATCATGGACAGGGAAGCTGGCTGGCGCTCCCGGGCCACACTGAGGGCCTCCATGCCAGAGCAGACTCCTGAGAACAGCAGGGGCTGGGCCAGTGGCGTTGCAGCTCCTGCCCCACCCCCGCACCCCCACCCTGGGGCCTGGCTCTGGCAGTTCCCTCCTGCAGGCCATGCCTCCCCTGCCGCCCTGCCCGGGGGGAGTGCACTGTCCTGCTGGCACCAGGAAGCTCTTCCTGACCCTTCCCTGACCTCCCCTCCTCTGTCCCCACTGTGCATCTGAGTCCCACCTCTGTCATTTGTGTCCTTCCAGACTGAGTTCTGTAAAGCAGAATGTGTCTCATGCACCTAGTTGTCTTGCACACTCACGTACCACACATATTAGTATTACAGTACCTGTACATCATTTGTTAATTAACTAATATACATACTTTAGGGATCTGTGCATAAAACTTTTTCACTGATAGTGGTGTGAGATGGAAAGATGTTTGGAGAGTGCAGGTTCAAGCCATGGGTAGTCTGACTACTTTGTTCCTCAGCTCTTGAAGAGAGAAATGTTCACTCCCCGACGCTGCTCTGTGCCCACGCTCACTGGTTCTTGAAAATCTGCACCAGAATGCGTCTGCCTGCATGAAAGGGATTCAAAACAGCTTTTTGAAGGATGAAAGTGCAGTTTTAAATGATGAAAAGCAGAGCTGTGTGCTAACCTCTCTCCTTTCCAACTCATATTGAAACAACTGGGTGGGCCTCTTGGGTGGGTTAGCTGCGGGCCACTCGCACAGCCCCCTTCTCTCTTCAAACCAGGACCAGCCTAAAAGGCACTGAATCTGTTGCCCTGTCACTAAAAACAAGAGCTTGAAACCAAGGGAGCTAAAATAGGAGTCCATGTATTGAGCAGAGCTTCTCCAAGTTCAAATGGATATAACCAAATAACCCCATTCAGTGGATCAACATTTTAAATGACTTGTAGGGCTTAAATGATGATGATGTCTCCCACTAAGCTATATATCAAGACCCCAAACAAAACAGATCTACCTTAGGGGCCAGGGTTGGCTATAATTATGGTTGAGAATGTGAACTGGGAATATTTGCCTTAATATTTACAGAGTAAATTTGACTATTTCATGCTAACAGCACAGAACTCTGGAGTCTGGGTCAAGTGCTTTTTAACTAAGATCTTCAACAGATTCTAATCCCTTCATGAAAAATCTAACCCTCTCCGCAGGCACTCTGATCATGGGCTTCTATTTCAGGTAAAACAAACATTAAGCTCCTAGATCTACAAAACAGAATGTCCATCCTGATGCCTGCAAATTGGAATCTAAAACATATGAATGTGCCTTCACACCTGAGGATAGCCACGTTTCCATAAAGTTCTTGCACATTTTTGTTTATTTTACTTTGAAATATCTTGTAGTTTGTTACTACTTTTTTTTTTACTATGGTTTCTAGTTGATTATTTCATAGAATGTTATTAAACATAAATAACATTCTATGTTTAATAACATTTCTTTTTTAAAAGGAACTTATTAAAGTAAAATGTACATAAATGCACACGTTTAGTGTATCCTTAGTTGAGTTTGGATGCATGCATACACCCATGTGGCCAATACCTCAGTCCTGATACAGAATGTGTCCATTAGCTCACGTGGTTCCCAATCTGCACTGTGAAACCCAAGCACCACAGGTTTGCTGATTCTGGTTTATGTTTCCTAGAATTTTATACAAATTAGAGACTACAGCATATTTTCTTTTGCGGCTGGCTTCCTTTGCTCAGCATTTTGTTTTTAAAAGTCACTCAGATTGTGTATATCAGTAGTTAATTCCCTTATATTGCTTTCATTGTATGGATATACCAAAAATTGTGTATCCATTTACCTGTTGATGGACATTTGAGTTGTTTCCAGTTGGGCTATTTTAAATAAAGCTTCCATGAACATCCATGTACAAGTCTTTGTGTGAGCAAACATTTTTATTTCTCTTGTTTACATATTGTACCTAGGAGTAGAATTTCTAGGGCCTATGATAAATGCATCCTTCACTTTAGAAAAAGATGCAAAAGTGTTTTCCAAGGTGGTAGTGCTATTTTGCATTCCCACCTGTAATGCATGAGAGTTTCAGTTGCTCCACATCCTTGCTAACAATTGGCAATTTGAGTCTTTAGAGGGAGATACCGCAGAGAACATAAGTTGAGGCTACCTGCATCTTCTATTTTTATTTTTCTTACCCCTTGTCCCCTCTCCTACACTCTGACATATAAGTAGACACTAGTACTTGGTAATGTAATTATCACAATAAAGAAGTGACATTTATTAAGTGTTTACTCAGTACTATATGCTTTGCTAAGCACTTTACATGCCTCATCTTACTGTACTTAATCTTCGCAATAACTGTAAGAAATTGGTTATGTCTATTAGACAAAGGAGGAAACTTATACTTGAAGTCATTATGTTGCTAGACTGTAGGCTCTGGGAAGACAGGGACATAGTCTGTTTTGTTTGCTGCTGGATCCTCAGGACCTAGATAGTGCCTTCCACATAGGTGTTCCCTAAATATTTGTTGAATTAATGACAAATGAACAAACGTGCCCATGGTCATTTACCTGGTAGTGGTAGAGCTAGGACTGACATCTGGAACTGTCCGACTCTAAACCAACTACTCCATATGGCTCATATGTTGGTTGTATCTTAAGTATTAACATTTCTGAGATCTAGTGGTTTCTCTACCCACATCTTAACCAGAAAGGACATATGTCCATCATTCTCGGCGTTCTTTATTCTTCCTTATTGATCTGCATTTCCATCTAAAATCATTTTCCTTCAGTCTGAAGAATGTCTTCATTGGTATTTCTTGTCATGTAGGTCTGCTGGTGACAGATTCTCTCAGGTTATAGTTATCTGAAAATGTCTTTATTTCACCCATTTTTAGTGGATATGTTTACTGAATATAGCACTCTGAGTCCATAATTTTTTTCTTTCAGCATTTTAAAGCTGCCATTCTAATATTGTCTGGTGTCCGTTGTTTCTAATGAGGAGTCAATATTCATTTATATTATTGTTTATTCATTATATTATTGTTTCCCCAATACACAATGTCTTTTTTCCCTCTACTGGATTTTTACTTTTTTTAAGAGACAGGGTCTTGCTATGTTGCTGAGGCTGAAGTGCAGTAGCTATTCACAGGCACAATCCTACTACTGATCAGCACAGGAGTTTTGACCTGCTTCTTTTCTGACCTGGGCCAGTTCACCTCTCCTTAGTCAACTTTTTGGTCCTCCACTCCCAGGAGGTTAGATACAGAGCAGACACCTGATCAGCATAGCTCACAACAGCCCAGAATTCCTGGGCTCACACGATCCTCCTGCCTGAACCTCCTGAGTAGCCCTGGCCTCCCAAACTGTTAGTATTACAGGCATGAGCCACTGCGCCCAGCTCTTTATATTTAGTTTTCAGAAATTTCACTATGTCAAATAAAAATAAATCTGTACTTATATAAGGAGAGCTTTTATTCATAAAGACTGTTGCAATAGAACAGCCTCAGGATCTGCAAGTGTTCCAAAATCAAACAGAAAAAGGCTTTCTTTTATAGGGAGGGTAAGCAGAGCTAGCAGGGACTTCAGGCAAGTAGCAGGGGTGAAGCAGGTAGCAAAATCAGGGCATTTGAACAGGAAATACTTTTCTCTGTGGTTGGCTGACACTTGGAATGACTGTTAAGGGAGGTTGTTTTGCACCTTAGTGCTGCTCTAGCTTTCGGATGAGCCAAGGATCAGGGGCCTGAGGGGAGGAGAGGAAGCTGACCAGTTTTGTCAAATCAAGGGTAAATTACATAATTGTGAGCACTCAGTCAGCTGTGATGTAGGTGTTGTTTTCTTTGTATTTATCCTCCTGGGGTTTACTGAGTTTCTTGGATGCAGGTTAGTGATTTTCACTGAAAATTTTCAGCCATTATTTCTTTAAAATTTTCCCCCCAATCTCCTCCCCATGCCTCCTCTTGGGACTCCAGTTACATGTGTATTTGAACACTTGATATTGTCTCACAAGTCACTGTGACTCACCTTTTTAAAAAAAATCTCATTTCTCTCTAATTTTCAGATTCAATAATTTCTATTGCTCTCTGTTCAAGTTCACTGTTTTTCTTCTGTGATTTCATACTTTCCGTTAAGCCCATCTAATGAATTTTCATTTCAGATGTTGTGCTTTTCATTTGTTGGATTTCCATTTGGTTCACTCTACATAAGTTTCCATTTTTCTGCTTTGAGTTTACATCTCCATTCATTATAGTCTTTTCCTGTGTCCTTGAACACATTTTAATATTAACATAGCAATTTTAAAGCCTCTAGTCTACTAATTCCAACATCTGGGACATTGTGACAGTTTTTTTTTCTTTTTTTTTTATTATAGCTTATTATGGGGGTACAACAGTTCTGGTTAAATATATTGCCCATGCCCCTCCCAACCCTCCGAGTCTGAGCTTCAAGAGTGTCCATTCCTCAGACAGTGCACATCGCACTCATCATGTAGGTAT
>JAQIFY010001689.1:0-13962 GCA_028533085.1 Varecia variegata | reverse complement strand
GTGGATATACCACATTTCATTTCTCCATTTTGAGTGGATGTATGTTTTCATTGCTCTTGGGAATCTTAGGAGTGGAATTATTGGGTCATATCATAGCTCTATTTTAAGTTTTGATGAATTGCCAATGAGTTTTGAAGGCATCAGCAGTATGCGAGGGTTTCAATTTTACATTCCCATCAGCAGTATGTGAGGGTTTCAATTTTTCCACGTCCTTGCCAACACTCATTATGTCTTTTTGATTATATCCATTGCAATAGATGTGAAATGGTATCATTGTGGTTTTGATTTTTGTTTAACTTATGGATAATGATGGAGAGCATGTTTTTATGTGCCTTGTGGCTATATTTTATACCTTCAGAGACATGTTTATTCACATTCTTTACCCATTTCTTTATTTGTTTTTGTTACTAAGTTGCAAGAGTTCTGTATTCTGGATACAAGCTCTTTATCAGATGCACAAATTGATAATATTTTCTGTGATTCTGTGTGTTTTAGTAGAGACTACTACTAATATAACCAATACAACAGACTGGGTGGCTTAAAAAGGACAACTTATTTTTTTACAGTTCTGGAGGCTGGGTTCTTATGTATGGGTTACACTTTTCTGTTTCTTTGTATGTCTTATAATTTTTGGTTAAAAACTGGACCTTTTAGATAATGTAGCCACTTTGGATACTGATTATCCTAGAATGAACTGTTTTGTTTGCTTGGCCATTTGTTTGTTTAGTGATTTGGCTGAAGTAATCTACCTTCTTGTTGATTGTACCTGCCTGGATCAGAGTGCCTGAGGGAAAGGTTTGTAACAGAGCTAGGTGGGAGGGGACGTACGGGAGTGAGTTGCAGCTTAAATACCACTGACTCTCATTATTCTTACCAAGATTTAGTGGATTTTCATGAAGGAATGCTTCTCCATTTGATGTAGAGTCCCCTAGGAAAATTTCCAGATATGTCAAATTTTTAAAAATAATTTTCAGCAGTTAAATTGTTGTTTTGCTGGGGAGAATATCCACTGAGCTCCTTATTCTGTCATTCTGGAAGTCCTGCCTCTCTTCTTTGATATTATTTTTATTCTACAGTTAATTTTCAGATATCCTATTGCCCTTTAAATAAATGAATAAAAGTTATTTCTGTGACTTCATCTCAGCCTTAACTCTAATAACAGAATTTCTAAAATGTGCCCAACTTGGGGATGGAATAATTGATACCAACTTAATTTATCTTCCAGCAAGAGTTCATGGTCTCTGACAAGCAACCGTTTGAAAGCTTGGGCTTAGACCTGAAGCACTGGTTTCAATGCAGTGATTGATTTTGGCATCCATTTAGATATCTTTGGAAAAGTCTGACCACAGAATTGGAGATATACACAGCTGGCCCTCCTGCAGGTATCTGCGGGCACTAAAAGGAATTGCTTTTCATATAGTAAGAAAAAAAAGGTGATAAATGAGCTAATAAATTGAACTTTTAGGTTAAAATAAAAGGCTTAAATGTCAAGTAATGCAGGTAAAGCTAGAGTACGATTGTGGTTAATAGTATATGTTAGTCTATGTGGCTATACAGAATATGTCTCACTCATTCATACAGTAAGTTTTTATTTTTCAAACACTTTGCTAAATGCTAAGGCTAAATAGCAAATAAAGCAAAATCATGACCTAAGGAAGCTTAAAACCTAATTCATATTCTCTCCTATGACAGAAAACATTCTGAACAGTAACAGCAACTCAGTCTAATAATGATTTGCAAGGGAAAAGGGGTGTGTGTGTGTGTGTGTGTGTGTGTGGGTGTGGTGAGGTTGGGGGAAAAAGATAGCCATGTGCCCCATGGATGTTTCTCAGAATTCCTGAGAAATAGATTTTTCAGTTTTGAATAGATTATAGTTTGAAGAATATCTTCTGGTAATTTCTATACACTCTCATGAGGAGAGACAGATTAAAACTACTCCCTAATACTATTAGAGTTAACACTAATTGAGCACTTATTGTACCAGATATTGTCATAAGCATTTTACATATATTATCTCATTACCCCGTGAGGTAGGGAACCCAGGCAGTCTAGCTCTGCAGCTGATGCTCATAAACTACACTGACTGCCACTTCTGCCCTGGATCTGAGTGAAGTTGAATGGATTATTAAACTACACTTAGAAATCACGTTGAATAGGAAAGACAATCTGGAAGAGAAAATAGATCTTGCAATGTGGCTTATATGAGAGCAATGTCATAATTATGTTTTTAAAAATAGAATAAATCAAAAGCAGCTACACAAAAAGTTATGTTTGTGTCTAGTTGAGCTACTGTTTCAAGCTACTTTTCATCATAGTAGACCTTAAATCACCAATCTGTACAGTTTAGTGAATCTATGTGTATGTCCTTATCTATTGACTACTTATTCTGTGCTAGATACTTGCTGTTTTTGATAATTAGGTTTTTTTGGTTATTTATAGACTATTAAATATATTGGTGAGTAGAATTTAAAATCATCAAAGAAAGGGGAAAAACCCAATTAGCGTCTAAGTTGTATCCATTGTTGTCACATTTTTCTTCATGTACATATCAACTTTACCAGCATTCATTGTAGGGCTTTGGCTCATTCATAACCAAAAGGAAGAGAATCCCATGTTACTTCAATTATATGTGGTTGAGTATACAGAACTCCATATGCTTACATGTGTCCTGTATTCTGAAAGCCTATCTTTCTAAGCTTGGCATTTTAATTATGAGAGTTGCATACATTTTTTCCAGTCCTTTGCCTGAAAATTTCTTAGAAAAGGCATGCCAGATTTTCATTTCATCCTCCTCCTAAAGTAAATCAAGGACAGGATATTTTAGTAATTTTTACCTCTCACTATATAATTGGTGGTTTAGATAATCACAATAGATGTAATAGAACATTTTAGCGTCCAGCTAAGAAAGAAAACATAAAAGCATCAAATGAGATAACTGACGTATATATCATTTGTATCTAGTAGAGGATGCTATCTATTTCCATGCATAGCCTAGGACCTACCATCACCTCATTTTATAATAAATATGGCTGGGACAAAGAGATGTTAAGTGATTTGCTCATGGTTACCAACCATTAGCTGACATTTGGGGGCTAGTTCTTACAGGTCAGCTGAACTACATACCATGATATTTTCTATAGAAAATAATCCAAGAATTCTTTATTGTCTATCATAGATTCAAAGCCTTGTGTCCAGGTGTTACACAATGGCCCAAACCAATGGTTCCCAAACGTGAACATGTATCAAAATCATCAGAAGGGCTTGTTGAATCATAGATTTCTGGGTCCCTTCTCCACAGGTTCTGACTCTGAAGTGGCACCTGAGGTTCTGTAGTTCTAGAAAGCTTTCAGGTGATGCTGATGCTTATGATGTGGGGAGAGCACATTGAGAACTACTTGTGTGAACAATGAAGATGCTTATTATTTTAAATTACAAGAAATCCTGGGATAGGGCAGCTCCAGAGATGGATAATTAAGCAGCTCATATACTCTCAACTTACCATCCTTGCCTTCATGCCTCCTGTCATGGTCACAAGATAGCTACTTCAGTGCAAAGTACCTAATGAAAAAATGAGAATGTCCAGGGAAAGTAGAGAGGGACTGTCTTTCCTGGTGTGCTTCTTTGCATCCATAGGGAAACCCTTCCTAGGTGCCCTTAGAAGATTTCTCATTGGCCATAAATGTGTCACAACCCCAGGCTTTAACCAATCACTAGCAAGGGGAATAGGATTATTACGCTAGATTTGCATGAACTAAGACTTGCCTCTAAGTAGGAGATGGGATCACGTTCCTAGGCACATTGCCAAGTGGAGGAAGGTGAGCACTCAAACATAATCATGACTCAGGCAGCAAGAGAGAGTCGGGGATAGCGTTTTGAACTGGCAACTAATAGCATCTGCTCTGCTAGACACTTATGCTCTTTTACAGTTTAGCTTGATGATAAAGGTAAGTGCAATAATAAGACATATGATCCGAAATGCATTCTGTCCGCTATCTAATGAGGATCTCAGTATTCTATCTTGTGATAGTTTAATTAGGTGACTCTTAGAAGAGCATAACTTGCTCTAAAGAAGTAGGTTGATTTCCCTCAGGTGGAAATGAATTGTACTTGACATATTTGAAATAACATCTAACCTAATTTGTTAGGAACAGGGCTTCTGAGTTTTGATTTTCATGCGAAAGATGAATTAGAAGAGGTGCTGCATGCTTAATCACCGGGATGAGAAGGCAGGGGGAGCATGGGGGGAGCAGGGCTTGTCGTCCACAGGACAAGGTTTCCTGTCTCACATCCTCCCCTACTGTCCCTCCTTGTGTCTCTCCCATAATGTAGCAAAAGGACTGGTAATTTGGATATTAGAGTCAGAGAAAAATTCCAGCAATATTTTGAAGGAGAAAATTACAGATAAATTTAATACATCTATTGTAGAATAATATGCGTGGCTTCCTAAGTCTGTCATTGAGAGATGTGGGAATTGATTCTGTTTTCCTGTGTCATGTGATATGGAGCCCATAGCGGTAAAATAAAATAAATCTTGGACCCTTAGAGATATTATCTTAATAATAGTGAATTAGTAAATGCTAATGAAATAATTAGGAAATAATAAGTTTTGAGTATATATTACCTTTGTTTTTAATATAATTTATTTCATTGCAAGCTTATATAAACTTATATTTATTATGATGTTTAACTGGATTACAAAGTTCTTGAAAATTTATGAGCTGGTATGAGTTAGTACCAGCACCCAGCACACCACTGCATATATTAAACACAGGGAGGTAGATTAGACTTGTTAAAGCCAAGGGCAGTGGTGTCCTTGCTTCTGCAGCACCTCCACTTCATTCAAATTTCTGCTGCTGAAATGAGGAGGGTGTTCTAATTGTACACCAATTCTATTCCTAGCTGGAGCACAGGGCCCAAGGTCTATCTCCCTCAGATCCATGCTGACCCCCCCGTGTTTCCATGCTCTGAGTATCCTAAGTAAAAATAAACTATAATCCAAGTATAACATGACACAACAGGTGACAAGATCAAACACTACTCAATCTTTCCCCCCCTATTTGTACAAACTCCTCTGTCCCAGGGCTGTGCCACCCAGTTTTGTGGTCCCATTTATTGATCCTCAATCATCATTTGATGGAAGTCCAAGCTTTCCTCTTAATGTAGGAGTGAGGACAGAAAGAGAAGGAAGATGAAGTCATCGGTTGGATTGAGGGAAATCAGAGATGAGATATGGACCTACAATTTTTTTCAAATCTTTTTCTGACAATTTTTTGAAAATGATAAGATAAATTGTTACTGGGAACCAGCTTAAGAAAAGGAGTTCAGATTTTATGCTTTAGTATATCAACTATCATAGTTCTGTATCTTGAGAGCCAGAATTTCAGAAGATATTTTGAGGTTTGTTTACTCATTATTTGCCCTCTAAGAAAATCAGCATGACTCTCACCGGCTTCCTGCTTAGCTTCTGAAATCTATGAATTATACGGATAACCACTGGATCATCACAGATAGATTGGAGCATAGACCTGGACAAGCCAGTCTGTAGGGTTTGACAACAATGCCTTTATATTTTGTAATTTTTTTCTGGTTTCCTAGAGCCCAGAAGTTTTATGAAAAAGAACTTGAAATGTGACATTTTTTTTTTTTTTTTGTAATTCAGACCAATAAATGTTTGTCTACAGGCTTTTGAGGAGAGGTAGAAATCATATTGTAGGGAGGGACAATTTCTGAGCAAAACCTAACTGTGAGAAGGAGAACACTGGCTTACACTGAGTTTCAGGACCTAAAGGCTGAGAAGGAGCAGTGGTTCAAAGCAGACCCACTCTGTGCCACATGTGTGCCACATGCCCACATGCTCTGAGCAAGAGAGATGCACGGAAAATGACAAAAGTATCACTCTAAGTCTATGCTCCTTTTCTGGGAAACGCTCTCAATGTGAGAGGTTTTTAGTGGGTTGAAAGATACTGCCCCAAAAGACATGCCCACCAAATCCTGGAACCTGGAATTTGGCTTTATTTGGAAAATGAATCTTTGCAGATGTAATTAAGTATCTGCAGATAAGATTATGTTGGATTATCCAGATGGGCCCCAAATCCAATAACAATGTTCTTATAAGGGACACAGAGGAGAGACAGAGAGAAGAGGACAAGGCCCAGTGAAGATGAAAGCAGGGACAGGAACCTCCAGAAGCTGGAAGTGACAAGGAAGCATTCTTCTCTAGAGCCTTTGGAGGACACACAGCCCTGATGATACCCCAATTCCAGGCTTCTGTCTCTAGAACTGTGAAGAAAACTTTTCTGTGGTTTTAAGCCACCCAGTTTGTGGTAATTGGTTACAGCAGTCCTAGGAAACCAATACATGACTGAATGGCAAAACCAAAAGCTGTAGATTACTAGGAAACCTCCCAACTCTGCTATAGGATCCCTCCTAAGAAGTGGCCCCAAGAAGGAGGGCATTAACTTTTCACCTGGAGAATGGGACAGTGGAAACCCAGAGACAGATAATGATGCATCTCTGTCTGCAGTGGTAGAAAGAGTAGGCAACCCAAGAGGTACTGCAGGCTACGTATAATCAGGGCTACCACTTGCCCAGCTTGGGTGGAGCTACAGGAATATGGCGGGCAGTGAAGATGCCCACAGTGTGTTGAGCAGAGCCACAGCAGACATGGGAAGGGATGGGTGGTGACAGCAGCAGAAGTGCTGGTGAGCCCCAGTTTATGGCCAGGCTTGTCTATAAGACATGACCCTCCTGATACAGCAAGGGGAGGGGCTGGGGTCCTGCAAGTTAACAAATAGGGACAATTGATCCAACAACTTAGGAACAAAATATTAAAGTAAACATCCTAGGGTCTGTATGTTGGAGGGTTCAAAGGGACATTTTGATCACATATATTTTATTTAATGGTTAAGAGAAATAAGCACATGCTACATTTTCCACATTACTATGAGAATAAATTATCTGATGCTTCTACCTCTTTTGATTATTGTTGCCCCTATGGACAGAACTTGTGTATTGGTACAGATACTGTGAACATATTTTTCAAGGGAAAAAGCTGCAAACATCTCTGACAGTAATGTGGTAATGTTGCACTGCTTTGGGTAGTAAGTGGCAGTCAGGGAGATAGAGTTTGGATAACAGAATGCTGGAAATTTCAAATCATGGTGGGGCGGGCAATTGAACATAACACATAAAATTGGCATTTTTTCAGAAATCCCAGATGGTGGAGACAAGGCATTAGCAGCTCTTATTTTCTTAGCTTTGGATAACTGAGACTAGGGAAAAATATCAACAGTGCATTTGTTTTTACCAAAATATAATTCTAATAAAATAGGTGTCATTAATTAAATTTCTAATTAATGGTGCTTAGGGTGCTGTAAGCTTCTAAGTGAGAAAGTACCTGTATAAAAAGGTTATATTCCCACTCAGGTTTCGTGGATTCGGAGCATGCTGAAGCTTGATGAGGCAGCTTCAGGTACTGAAGGCCGCATATGATTCAATCCCCTTGCTTTGTGGATGTGGAAATTGAGGCACGCGAAGTTGGGCCTTCTTAGATGAGGATTTCTTGTAGTGGAGGCCGGAGGCTGGACTGGAAGCTGGATCGTCGAATTCCAGTATGCTGTCCCTTCCACCCTGCCACACTCTTCTCAGGGGTTCTTGTCTGAACACTGGCTTCCCTCTGCTGACAGCATTGTTCTTGGTCACTTTTTATAGCAGCTCTAGCTGCTTATCATGGACTCCAGCCTCTTCTCAGCTGCTTATCACAGGCAAACTTTAATTACCTCCTTAACACACAGTCAACTTGAAAGGTGAGGCCGGGCAGGGTACTCAATTCCTCAGGGTTCTCAGACACCATGAGCTGTCTTCCTCAGAGAATCTCCAATTCAAAATCAGTCCCTTTAATTGCAACCTTTTATTTTCCTAGAATCACTTATCTCAGATATAATTTAAACACCTTCTGGCAAAACAAAAGACATGACGGAGGCTTTAATATAAAAGCCACAGGTTCTTCTCACAGGTGACCAATATGATCAGCGCTTGGTATGATCTATGTGAATTTAAGACACACTGTGGGAGGAAGCATAGCATACATGGGGATATAAGATTTTGGTGTCCAGAAGATATTGATGCAATCCCAGATCAACCACTCTGAGTGCTGGGATATTGTTGTATCAGGAACCGAGAAAACATTTTTCCCTACAGCAAGATAATCTGACGGAGGTATTAAGCATGTTATTTCTCTGTGAGTTCAACAAGGTAGAATGAGAGAAGAGAAGGAGGAGGGAGTGTTGGGAAGAAAAAATCTCAACATTTGTACTGCAGTTTCCATCTTTCTTTCCTTAATGAAGCTCCTGGGGCCATTAAGAACAGCAGAAGACCTCAAAGAAGGTAATTTCTGATTATCTAGAAGTATCACAAAGACACTCTTCCCTGTCTGGTGATTTACACAAGAAGTTCACTCACAAGATTGGGAGCCTGGGGATGGTCTTGGCTCTCTTGCAATTATATGCACTCCACCAGCCAGTGGCAAAGCAGGCGGCTGTTCTCCAGGGTGACAGTGGCCATAATCCATGGTCTTGGGGTTCCTCTTGCTTCTCTTTTGGAGATTCATGACATTCTTCACTGCTCCCACTAAGCCAGACAGACGCCTCAGTGACTTCTCTGGGTCACAGAATGCAGAGTTGGGAACCAGGACAGGTTGCGGGGAGGTGCTGGATTCCTAAGATTCAGCACTGAGTTTCCTGGGGATAACACAACCCAAAAAGGGGTGGTTGGTGGAACCTACCTTCTATCCACAGTAGAACCTCACACTTTCCACCTGACACACTCCCCTGTTGAAACTGGTTGTGGATGAGGCAGGTGGCTGGGATGGCTAACAGCCCCTATTATGTCCCTCCCAAATTATTCCTGAGCTTACATGTATTCTGTAAAAACCCGTAGTGTTATAGTCTAGAACTCAGATAATAAATTCCATACTCTACTTTCTATCTACAAGTCATTCTAGTCATTTATTTTATATATAGTAATATATATGTGCGTGCATACACATGTGTGTACCAGGACACCCATACCATTCTCACCAGCTGATGATGATGTTTCTAGTTACTATCATGTTGCCTTATATACCTCTGTCATCATCGAACCTTTCTGTTCAGCTCCTTGGATTAATACATTTTTTTTTCAGACTTTTTTTTGTTGTTCTCAACTCTGCGTTCCACTCCCTTGTTCAACTTTACCTAGAGGTCTCAATCTCAGCTGGAGCCTGAGCTCCCCCACTTAACCAATAACGGGGCCATTTTCTCATAATTCTCTGAATATAGACATGAGCTAAATGCATTAGAAATTTCCAGGGCCTGTGGTGGATTTGAAATTTATTCATAGCAAATTAGGAATCTCTCTTCCTCTCCATAATAAAACAAACCTCAGTTTTTAAATTTTCTGTAATATCTTTCTAGAATCTCCATCCCTGCTCATAAGCAGGAAATACAACAGCAACAACCACCACAGCAAAACAATACATTTTAAGCTTGCCCATTAAAAGTAAATTTGTATCTTCCTATTTAAATTAGTCTCTTTTGGGTAAACTGTTTCTTCCAATTTAGGAGTCTCCATTTGGTGAACTCTTCCTTTTTTTTTTTTTTAGTAACTTCTCAGTTTTTCCTGTGTCATCACAGTGCAGGAGAAGTTGGTTGTGGGGACCTTGGGTTCATGTGCCAACACCTGACACTGTTGATGGCCTTTGGCCGAAGCACAGCTCATTTCAGCTGGAGTGCTTGGGTGTTGGTGTCTGTTCCTGCTACATCTTCAGGTGACACGTTTGTGGCCGAATGAACGCATGGCCTGAAGTTCACTGTGACTGCTGGGACTTAGGTATCGCTCCTACTGCCCAGCTCCTTTCCACAGCTTCGTCGGTGCTGCTGACTCTCTCATGACTCAGGTGCTTCACCTCCCTCCTGGTTTTGAGCTGTTCCGGTCCTCAGCCTGGACTTCTGCATCCTCCCTATAGTCACGTGGGGATTTCTGAATCTGTACCATGTATGAGCAAGCAGTAGGGAAAGAGGGGAGCAATATTTCTGGACCATCCATCTGAACACCTCACTCCACAAATAATACTCCACCATTCTTGAACACTTGGTAATGACGGAGGAAGAGCAGAGTACCAACTTAGACACTTTTGGATTCTCCTTCAGGCTATATTGGCATTTTGTTATTGTTGTTGAGTTTCTATCATCTTGAACTTTCTATTATGAAGTACTTATTGCTCCTCTGAAACCATGCTCAGGGCATTAGGGCACTGAGTTCCAGAGAATCAACAACCTTACCCTGGGTCTTATCTCTTTAAATTGTTTTCTAAAATTAATTGTTTCCTCCTTCCAGAGGCCAGAGGGATTTGTGTTTTTCCTTTCTCAGTTGACAAAAGCTGTGCCTCCATCAAAGTCTCCCTTTTTGATAGAATAAAACTCTGTGATCAGGCCTCCAAACTTTGCTCTTGATATGTAAAAGTAAGGGTTTGGAATTTAGCAAAGCATTTTGTCTCTGAATAAAGCCTGGCTTTTAAGATTGTTATGCTATGGACTAAAGAAAATACTTCTTTGGAGTTTAAAGCTGAACAATGACTTCTTTATTCTAGGTGGCATCTAACTTCCCTGAGAAATGAAAAGAAGCCATTAAATCAGAAGCCAGAGGCAATATGATTTATGTAGATGGAAGAATCATTGTTTTAAACATCTCAAAATAGAATCCTCTTTATAAGAGCAAGAATCATGTTTCATTTCTGAATGCCTAGTGCCTAGCTCAGCATTTGCTACACAGTAGGCACTCAATAAATGTGTATTGCATGAAAGGACAGTCTTGTTAGCTTTTTTACCCCAAAGGACACTGTATACCACACTTTGGATAACCACATTTATGTGATATCAACTTGAGGATATCTTTGAATGAATGAATGAATGAATGAAGCATGTCTGCATGGAACCTAGTTGCTGTGTCTCCCTACCTTTACTCAGTCCTCCTAATACCTGGCTCTCGGCTGCTGTCACCTCACTCCTAACACAATGGTTCTTCAAGTGCAGTCTGGATATCCCAAGAGCTTATTATAAATGCAGATTTTCAGGTCCCATCCTAGACTTCCTGAATCAAAAACTCTGAAAGGGAGTCAAGCAATTTATGGTTTAACAAGCCCTGCAGATGATCTGATGTTTGTACCGAACACTCTCTAAGGCCTCTGTCTAGCTCAGCCGCCTCTGGGAATGGGGTCTAGAATTTATTATGGCCTCGCTGAGCTCACCTGGTAAGTGCCTTAGCCTCTCCCATCCCCAGATTCTACTGGATGAGATGCTCAGAGGCTATGGACTCCCAGAGAGATAAGTTAACACAATCTGAAAGTGCGTAGGGAATTAATGCCTTGTGAAGATATGTTGAGGTGATAATGGGAGTCTATGTAAAAACTTAGGCCAGGTAGCTTGATCTTCTTGTGCTTGGGGTTGAGATGAATTTAAAACTATATGAGGGTGAACATGTAGCTTGAGGCCCACATCAAAGTTAATACCTCAGTAAGACATCATTCTGTAATGGGGACTGTTTATGTGGCCTCTGTCCCTGATGGTCAGGGACTTTTGTTAAATCTACAAAATTCTGAAATGTTTTGTTAACATCTTAAATCAGAACTTTCTAAAGACAATCAAAGGACCTTGAGTAACTAAAACTTTACAGTGGAATGTATAGGGTAGAATTCACCAAGCAGTTCAAACAAGCATGATTAGAAATTATATACAACAAACTTCCCCCAATATATATAATAGTATGATACCGATGGTAAATTTTTAGTACGTTGTGATCAAAGAACTGGTGAAAACCCTAGGGAAATATCTTTGCCCTGCTATTTTTCTCTCGTTCTGGTTTTTAGTTATCCAATGAATCTCTTCTAAGTCCCATATGTCCCAAGTCCCAAGATGTCTGTGTGTGAATGATTCCCTTCCTCGTCATAATTACAGACATTTCAGTTGTCAGTGATGTTCAAAGTTCACGTTGATAATGAAGAAGCTTCATCAACTGTATGTAGATAGCTTTCTATTCTGATTAATACCCACTGTAAATACCAGTTCAGTTCTGGAACTTGAGGACATTTGCTTTTCAAATAGCTGCTATCTGTCCCTCTAAGAACTTTTCTCCCTAGGGGTTTATCATAGCTTGCTCTCCCTCTATTCTGAATGCTCGCATCTCTGTGAAATCTGTGCCCCTGCATTGAATAACAGTGGTTGTTCCTTTGATGGAAAAACTTTCCAGTCTGATACGATTATGAAAGTGCTTCTCCCAGCATAGAATCCACTTCCTGATAATTCTTTTGTGTTACTGTCAAATATCTCCCACCTTATGTAGCCACATAAAGTATTTTTGTTTAACTCTCATATGTATGATTTTGTCATATCAACAGAGAAGTCATTTCATTAGTAACATAGGAAGATATTTACTGAAAACACAACTGTAGAGAGGATTCTAGGCTTTTAGAGACAGAGAGAAAATGTGGACTAGTGCATCTGGGTTGCAAGCTAAGGAGTAAAAGTGCACTAGCCAAGAAGGTCAAGGTCCAGACTGAGAGACAATGGCATGAACTTTGTGTGCATGATTTAATCAGCCCGTTTAGTAGACCTGTGATCTCTAGGAACTGAGACCAAGACAGTGGAAGACAGAACAGCCTGGTGGATGATGCAGACACTTACTGAAGGTCACAGCAACTGAATTGGTGCTTATGGAGCTCAGGATGGGGAGGAAATGAAGAACAGCCAAGAAGAGACCAGATGGGTAGAAGAGTTGACTGAACAGAGGCCAGTGAGGATTAAGAATTAGTTCATGCTACCACAACCTCATCAAAATCCTACGGTTTTAACTCTCTTATAACATACAGAGTTCTTAAAACTTTGGGAAATTGCTCTCATTAAAAATTCCTGGTTTGTGCCATAGAGATTCTTTTCTAGGGTCAAGCCCAGAAGTCTCATCTTTATCTAATAGCCCAAGTGATTTTCCCATATTTTTAGAAACACTGATCTTGATAATAAAAATCAGTGTCCTTTAAGATTTTTCAAGGCTGTTAGAGCACTTTTTTCTTTGAAGTAATTCTTAATACTAGTGAGTATAATGAAATTTTCTTTCTCTATACCATTGCATTTCATAGCATTATCACAGAGCTTTTAGAACATAAGAACAGCTATCATTTACATTTCTGCCCTCTTCTTTAACATAGTGAGCAACTTAAGGTAGGGACTACTACTTCTGATTTCCTAGTGCTTAGTATAACAAGCTCTCAAAAGTCAGTTCTAATGTATCTATAAATGCAACCAAGTGAAAGTTATTCTTCTCTTGTTAGGGGAACAGATATTGCTAACTTATATTAAAAATCAATTATAAAAAATCACCACATTATACTATATTGCCACCATTGCTTTCCTTTCTTGGGATGTCATTGTCTGGCTTTGGTACCAGGGTAGTGGTGGCCTAATAAATTGAATTGGGGAATGTTACCTTCTCCTTTATTTTCTGAAAGAGTTGGTTTTGAATCGGTATTATTTTTACTTAAACATTGGATAAAATTTACCAGTGAAATCATCAGGACCTTGATTTTTCTTTGTGGGAAGATTTTTAATTGCTAATTTCTGTACTTGATATAGGCCTGTTCAGATTTTCTATTTATTCTTGGGTCAGTTTTGTCTTTCTAGAAATTTGTTTCATCTAAGCTTTCTAATTTATTTATTTATTTATTTATTTTTTAATTTATTTGAAATTTTATTTACCAAATGTTCCCTTTGACATATGAAGTTAAGCAAAGTTGGTGGGATTATTTAAGGCTATTTGGGGAAAAAAGTGATTTACAATAACAAGACTTGAGATCAGCTAAAATTATCCAAAGTGAAATGGCTATTTGATAAATGTTTTATATTTTTCAAATGATTTATTTTTATTTATTTATTT
>JAQIFY010001688.1:0-13964 GCA_028533085.1 Varecia variegata | reverse complement strand
CACGCCTCCCAAACATATGACCAGCCTGTTCTGTATGCACGCTAACCCCTTCCCTGTACCGACTGACGTCTCATGATGAATTCAGTTGCTCCCAAAAGTCACCATATATTTCACACCAAGTCTTTTGGTCTAATCAAAGATAAGGCCAAACTAAAATGCAATTAGACTAGAAATAGCCTTTTAAAAATAAAAATAAAAAAAGAAGCAATATCCTACTACCACTTTGAGAGAGATTTGATATTTCTCAAAATTCAGTGATATCAGTAAGTTTGGGATTTTCAGTGGTGTGCAGTTGACATATACCTCTACAGCCAGAGTTTCAGTGTTGCATTCATTTTCCAGAAAAAGAGCTAAGCATAAAATGCAGCTAATAGTAAGGTTTTGTTGGGGTTTTTTGCATAATAAAAGTCGTAACTCAGCAACATTAACTACAGACACTCCTCCCCATAAATCCATGGAGACTCTGTGAAAAGCATTTCAGAGAAATACAAACCCCAAGTAGTCTTTGGCAAGGGGTAATTTGCCATGATGATGGTTAAATAAGGAGAATACTGAGTAGCTGACTACAAAGAAGCATCTGAAAATAAAACTAGCTGTGGTTGAAGTCCCTCAATTGAAAATGTATGTAACATTTCTCACATGTGACAGTCCAAATTGGTCTCTTCTTTTTAAAAGGGAAATTTGACAGTGCATACTAAGAAGCTTAAATCATATTCCTTTGACCTAATAATCCCACTCCTGAGCATTTATGTCAAAGAAATAATTCATAAAAGGAAGACTACACATATTTTTACTAACAGCATTATTTATAATTAGCAAGAAACTGGAAACAACCTAGTTTTCCAATAATAAAGGAAAGGCTTAGTACATTTGGTATCTTAATTCTTTGAGCCATTATGCAGTCATTAAAAATATGATTACAATGTGAAAACAAAGAAAAAGGTGTTCAGTAAAAAGCACAGAAACAGAAATAGAAATATGCAAAAATACACAAGTTGGTAAAGACCAAGAAGGGAAGCAAAGAGATGAAAATAGGTAGCATGGTGAAATTACAAGCATCTTAAACATTAAAATTGTTTTCTTTTGTAATGACCATATTCAATTTTTAGGGGCTTTTTCTTATTTTTCCAGCTGCTACTTAAATAAAATTATATTGTATAATTAATTTTTGTTCAGATTATTTTACAAAGGATACATGTGGAGCATTCTAGGCAAGTGTGAAATATAGAGAATTACTAATTCACAAGGACTAAACGCTATTGTTTTAATTTGTAGTGAAGGGAATTTGGCTACCAAGCAGGTCGTGTTCCTTCAGAGGCCGGCTATGTGGAATTCAGCTGCTCAAACACCAGATGTGAGTAAAATTGATGCTTGCTGAACTGAATGTTATGTTGAAGCATTTAATCCTTAAACTCTCATCGTAATTCCAAATGGTGAACACAGATGAGGAAATGTGGACTTAACGTGGAAACAGTCTCCTGAACCGACATGTAAGGAGGGAAACGTACCAGCAATCAGGCAACATGAGAGGAGGGGATTAGATTATGCCACCCCAAAATTTGCCATTTTGGCATGAGAATTATTTCGAGCTGAAGGCAAGTAAGAAACAGCAAGCCTGGGCATGGTGGCTCACTCCCATAATCCTAGCACTCTGGGAGGCTGAGGCGGGAGGATCACTTGAGTTCGGGAGTTTGAGACCAGCCTGAGCAAGAGTAAGACCCCGTCTCTATAAAAAATAGAAAGATTAGCCGGGCATGGTGGCACGCACCTGTAGTCCCAGCTACTTGGGAGGCTGAGGCAGGAGGATCACTTGAGCCTGGGAGTTTGAGATTGCTGTGAGCTATGATGACCCCACTGCACTGTAGCCGGGACAAAAGAGTTAAGACTCTATCTCAAAAAAAAAAAAAGAAAAGAAAAGAAACAGCAGACACAGGAGGAACTCCCTGCCTTCTACCTTTTTGCCAAAAAACAGGACATAAATTTCACTTTATAAAAGTAACATAAATTTCTATTTGTAAAGGGGTCTCCCCAGCCCATACCACAAAGAGAGGAAGATTCTTAATCACCGGAGACAATTTACACTGACTTGAGTCTGCAAAAACAGAACTTACTAAAATAATAAGCCTAACCTTCCATTAATATACCCCATATATTTACCTTCCCACAATTTACTTCCCCGGAATCCCAAACTCCCTTTCCTTTGTCTAGTCACAATTGTCACCCTTTGTTAAAATGATGCATTAAGTTCCCAGGTCTTCTACACCAAACCACCTCTTTTGAGTTTTCACTTCTTTTCTGTGAAGAGCCCATGTGCCTACAAAATAAACCTTTTTTCCTGTTAACCTGTCTTTTTTCAGTTTAATTCATAGGCCTCAACTACTGAACCTAGGAGGGTACAGGAAAAGTTTTTTCTTCACCCAGATTTCTAAACCTATGAGTGAACATGCCTGATCTTGCGATACATCTGTGTAATCTTGTCTATCTTGACCTTTGACAACACTTTTCTTTTCTATTGTCTTCTCAAGTTCACATTTTTTCAGCTCTTTGCTGAAGGGCCATGCTAAGCCTCAAGTCACCCTGTTCTTCCTGGATGCACAGCTAGAATGGTATCATTAAATAAGGCAATCTGTGCATCAATAAAACATGGCTTTTAAAACAAGAAATTTGCAAATGAATCAGAAATTGTTTAAAGTGATTCTTTTTTGTATCTATATCAAGAAAACATTGTTTTATTCCTGGCAAAGCTGCAGAGATTTAAAAAAAAAAAAGGAAGAAAATATTATGCCATGGCCGGGTGCAGTGGCTTATGCCCGTAATCTCAGCATTTTGGGAGGCCAAGGGGGGAGGATCATTTGAGGCCAGGAGTTTGAGACCAACTTAGGCAACATAGTGAGACCCCTGTTTCTACAAAAAATTCTTTAAAATTAGCTAGGCACGGTGGCACAAACCTATAATCCCAGGTACTCAGGAGGCTGAGGCAGGAAGATTGCTTGAGTCCAGAAGTTCAAAGTTACAGTGAGCTATGATCACACCACTGCTCTGCAGCCTGGGTGGCAAAGCATGACCCTGTCTCTAAAAAAAAGAAAAAGAAGAAAACTTTGAAGTTGTCTAAACTAGCAAGTCTAGACCGACAATGTATATGATACAGCCATGCTAAGTTGTCTCACATTAATTTTGGAAAGAGGCTGGCCAGCTTGGTAGATAAGTAGGTAGAGAGGTAGAAAGGTGGATAGGAAGATGGGAGGCAGGAGAACAGAGGGATCAAGTACACAGATATTAGAAAGACTGAAATAGAGCCCACAGATGAGCACGGCACCCCTCCGCCCCAATGAGGATGACTCAGGTTCATGAGTTCATTAAGAAATACTCTGTTAAGAAGAAGCAAGGGTGGATATATGTAGAGAATGGCCAGAAAAAGCTTTCATTCTTCTTTTTTCTTCCCCAAAGCAAATTCCTCACCGTGTCACAACCTTTTCTTTTTAAAAATTTTTTTAACATTCTACAAATGGCCATCATTTTTAGGAAAGATCTCCAGAATTGACAGCCTCATGAGATTTTGATGAACTGGGGGCCATGATGTTGTGTTTGTGAAGATATAAGACCCAAATTTAGCTACTTTACAGTCTCTTTTACTTAATATTAGATATCTTTTTGATTCTCTGAAAATATTTAGGTACCTTTTGTTTAACTTTAAATATCCAGTAGTCTCTATTGGTAGCTTTTCTTTGTATAGTCTTTATGCTTACATTCATTATACTATAAAATTACTGGTTCCTGTACATAATGGGAAGGAAGTATATATATAGTTGGCTTGTATCAATGACAAACCCAAGAATAATGTATTTTACAGCTTAGAATTCTGCTTCTAAATGGATCTACTGTTTCTTCATTTGACAAGTATTTAATTTTTCTAGCAAGGAATTTCAGGATTTTGAGATTATTTCAGGGTAGAACATGTACACAGGTCAGTCTGGAGCTGAAGTATCCAATGGCTATAACAGAAAACCAATTTGCAAATTCTTTAATTTTTCTCTTGAGTAAACAATTTTTATTTTATCTCTGGGAAAATAAACTATTAATATCACTATAGAGTTAATTTAGCTATCTTATATATATTTTGTGAAATTTACATTTATAATATGCCTTGAAAAAAATTATGCTGTCATAGGTCCATAATGGCACTATTCTTTGTTAGTACTTTGAAACCAGTTGTTGTTTCGGAAGAGTTGAAGGATTGCTTCATTTATAGAGTTTTCCAAAGAATTTTTTCAAAGATATTTAATTCTAAAAACAGTTGGTGAAAATTTACATGTGTTACCCTGGTATTGTCAATGAGTTTTCATTAAATGATAGATTTCATAGGGCTGGTAGAAATTAACCTAGAGTCTGACCCTTGAAAAATAATTTCTCTATTTCTTCTACTAAGACTAATATCAAGATACATAAGACTTTCCCTATGCAATTGCACTCAGCATATAACAGTGCTTTTATGTTAAACAAATCCATTCCAATACCCTATTGTGGGGAGGAAATTGAGAATTGCACAATGAAGAAAGTATATTGTTGGAATTTTTTCTTCTGAGGTTATCAAGACCTTTACTTTTGGAATTTGTTTTATATTTTACTTACATGTTTGTACAATATTCTAGATAGCTTGAGAATTTTTTAAACATGAAAATTGTGAATTCAAAATATTTATTCTCTCATTTACTGCCTCAGTTTTCTTTAACCTATTAAAAGATAGTTTGTTTTAGTAAAACTAGTAAACTATTAGGAAAAAAGAGGGGGAAAATCTTCATAACATGAGATTAGGCAAAGAATTCTTATACATAACACCAAAAGCATAATCCATAAAAAAATTGATAAATTAGACTATCAAAATTAAAAACTTTTGCTCTCTGAATGACACTGTTAATAGAATGAAAAGACAAGTTCACAGACTGGAAGGAAAAACTCACAAATAAACATATATGACAAAGGACTTGTATCCAGAAGGTATGGAGAACTTTCAAAATTCAACAGTAAGAAAACAACCCAGTTAAAAAAATAATTAAAAGACTTAGACACTTCACCAATGTGGATATGTATTAATAAACCAGAAATAAATACATGAAAAGATGCTTAAATCACTAGCTGTTAAGGAAGTGCAAATGGGCTTTTTCCTGGTGCAGGCAGAAGAGGAAGAGTGATCTCTGCTGCCGTAAGGGCAAATTTAGGGCTGGAGAGTAGCCTACTTCTGGGCCACCCAAGCTTGTTTCCATGTTCCTGATTGGTGTCCCTTGGGTTGTAAGGGACAGAAACCTTGCTTAGACTAAGCTGTGTACATAAGGGAATTTATTGCCTTCTTGGTGGGAAGGATATTGGCATAGCTCATAACATAAAAGAAAAAAAAAAAAGCTACAAGAACCAAGGCCTCAGGGATTTACATCAGAGATTCAATATTGCCAGGATGTTCCATCTCATCTTTTGTTTTGGCTTCTATATGTGTATGTGAGTAGGGCTTCTTATGAAGTGAGCGTGGCTGATTTTGACAGCTCCAAGCTAGGACAATCCAGAAGCATGTTCTGTGAGCAGGCAGAGGTGGTGCCTCTTTCTGCATGTTTCAAAACCTCTCAATCTTCCAAGTGGTCCAAGAGCTACACGTAGGCTTGTAGTGTCTTCCTAATCCCCGACGCCCAACGCTGAGACACGCAAGGAAAGAAATCCTGAACGTCCACTCCATGTTTTATGACTTTATAAACTGTATTTCTTAGCCACTCTTCCACTCCGTCCATCATAACATTGTTCAAGATTGTGTCCAACACAGTGTGTTACGATTGTTGGTATAATTCTGACTTAAATATTTTGTTTTTGTTTCCAAGACACTGACAATGAAAACTGAAAGGAAGAATAGTAGGACACCCTAAATTCAACTGACTTGTCATTGGGTCTCATATGTTTTTAATAGGTCACCCTTTTTTGGAAATGGAAATGATTCTCAAAAGTTAGTAGATTTTATCAAGGGTAGCCTTAGATATGCATCCCAATCGTGGTATAATTTTCTACAATTTTATAGTGAAAATATCAGAAGAAAGTAAGATGATATATGAGTAAGCCTAAAAATATAGCATGGAAAATCTCTCTTTGTTGACATAGAGAAAATTCATAATATATTATGAATATATTATAAGTGGAAAAGTGAGCTCCAAAAATTTTGTGTACTATTTCTATACATTGTATATGTACATGCAAATACATATATATTTAGAGAGGAAAATATGCCAAGATTTATTAGTGGCATTTCTAGGAGATGGGATTATAGGTGGATTTTGCTTTTTTCTTTGTTTTTGCCAGGTTTTCTACACCTGTGGTCCCCAACCCCCAGGCTGTGGACTGGTACCAGTCTGTGGCCTGTTAGGAACCGGGCTACACAGCAGGAGATGAGAGGCGGGTGAGCAAGCAAGTTCATCTGTATTTACAGACTCTCCCCATTGCTCACATCACCACCTGAGCTCCACTTCCTGTCAGATCAACAGTGGCACTGGATTCTCATAGGAGCATGAGAATCCCTCCCGGTGCATGCGAGGGATCCAGGTTGCACACTCCTTATGAGAATGTAATGCCTGATGATCTGAGGTGGAGCTGAGGCGGCGATGCTAGTGCTGGGGAGTGGCTGCAAATACAGATTATCATTAGCAGAGAGGTTTGACTGCACAGAGACCATAATAAATCAATTACTTGTAGACTATAAAAACCGTGTCAGTGAGTGGCAAGTGACAAATAAGCTGCATCTGGTGGCAGGCTTTAAGTCAGAATCCAACACTTATTTTAGTCCTCACATGGCCTGCCCATTATTTTATTTACCACTTCCATCTGTGCCTCTTCCCTGCACTGTGCACTTGTCTCAGTCACAGTTTTGGTAAGCCCACAAGCTAACCCCAGTGAAAATGAGTAAAAAACAAATGTCCCTGAGAGCTTCTTTGAAAAGGAGGAAAGACCCAATGATGAGACAGAAGACTCTGAGACTGCCAACAAAATGAAAGCTTCATTTAAAAGAAAACACCAAAAGTCCTAGTTAAATTACGGGTTCATTGCAACAGGTGATTCACATTCTCCAAGCCCACTTTGTTTAATATGTGGCGACCAGCTATCCAACTACGCCATGAAACCTGCAAAACTGCTTCACCACATGGAGACCGAGCACCCTGCATTAAAAGAGAAACCTTTGAAGTTTTCAAAAGAAAAAAACATGAACACAAAGAACAGCAGCAATTGTTGAAGGCCACCACTTCATCAAATGTGTCTGCATGGATAGCATCATTCTTAGTGGCTAACCGCATTGCTAAAGCTAAGAAGCCCTTTACCATTGGTGAAGAGTTGATCCTACCGACTTTTAAGGACATTTGCCATGAACAGGTGATTCACTTTCTCCAAGCCCACTTTATATATGTGGCAACCAGCTATCCAACTACGCCTGCAGTTCAAAAGGTGGCACATGTTCCTCTTTCAGCTCGCACCATAACTAGACGAATTGATGAAATAGCAGAAGATATTGAGGCACAATTGTTAGAGAGGATTAATGAGTCACCGTGGCATGCAGTCCAGGTTGACGAGTCTACCGATGTTGACAACAAGGCAACAATGCTTATTTTTGTGGGATTTATTTTTCAAGAGGATGTGCATGAGGATGTGTTATGTGCACTTTTGTTGCCAACCAACACCACAGCTGCAGAACTATTCAAGTCCTTGAATGATTACATATCAGGAAAACTGAACTGGTCATTTTGTGTCCGTATATGCACAGACAGAGCAGCTGCCATAACTGGACAGCTTTTTGATTTCACTACTCGGGTCAAAAAGGTCGCTTCTGAATGTGAGTCTACACTCTGTGTCATCCGTAGAGAATTGCTGGCTCGTAGAAAAAGGTCACCTCAACGAAACAATGTTTTGCAGGATGTGATTAAAATCATCAACCACATTAAAGTCCATGCCCTTAACTCAGGTCTGTTCACGCAGCTCTGTGAGGAGATGGACACAGAGCACACGTGTCTTCTCTTATACGCAGAAGTGAGATGGCTTTCTAAAGGTAGATCACCAGCCAGAGTTTTTGAGTTACAAGAGCCACTCCAGAGATATCTTTTAGAAAAACAGTCACCACTGGCAGCACATTTCAGTGACACAGAATGGGTCGCAAAACTTGCTTGTGTGACATATTCACCCAGCTCAACGTACTCGATCTGTCATTTCAGGGGAGAAAAACAACTGTGTTCAAGTCAGCAGATAAAGTGGCTGCATTCAAAGACAAACTGGAATTATGGAAGCGAAGAGTGAACACTGGGATTTTTGACATTTCAAACATTAGCAGAGATTTTGAAAGAGACTGAGCCAGGACCTTATTTCTCTCAGCTGGTGCATGATCACCTATCCTAGCTTTCAAAAGAGTTTGAGCATTACGTTCCAACCATGAAAGCCCCTCAAACTGGGAAGGAATAGATCCGCGACCCATTTGTGAATAAACCAGGTGAATCGACTTTGTCTATGCTAAAAGAGGATCAGCTGCTTGAGATCGCAAATGACAGTGGCTGTAAAAGTATGTTTGAGACAACTTCAAATCTCCATACGTTCTGGATTAAAGTCAAGGCCGGATATCCTGAGATTGCCACAAAAGCACTGAAAAGCCTGCTTTCATTTCCAACACCCTATCTTTGTGAAGCAGGGTTTTCTGCAGTGATAGCAACCAAAACGAGATTACGGAGTAGACTGGACATAAGCAACACATTTCAGGTGTCACTGTCTCCCATCACCCCCAGATAAGACCATCTAGTTGCAGGAAAACAAGCTCAGGGCTCCCACTGATTCTGTATTATAGTGAGTTGTATGATTATTTCATTATATATTACAATGTAGTAATAATAGAAATAAAGTGCACAATAAATGTAATGTACTTGAATCATCCCAAAACCATCCTCCCCACCCCTGCCACCAGTCCATGGAAAAATTGTCTTCCATGAAACTGGTCCCTGGTGCCAAAAAGGTTGGGGACCGCTGTTCTACACTGAATGTGTATTATTTTTATAATTGAAGGAAAATATTATTTAGAAAACACACAAATCTTATATTTTGCAAGTGTGAGTAATAATAATGTGAAAAGAATAAGGTAATAGATTCAGGGTACTGTTTAGGACCAGCCATTCCATGACCTTGGACAAATCCTATCTTCTTGCCAGGACTGGGTCTCACCTCTGTAGAATAAGGGGATTGAAATAGATGACCTAGAGGGACTAGCTGGACTCTAAACTCCTACACTCTAAGTTATAAGAACATTTCAATTTGGTTTGTTGGAAAAGTTATTATTTCATGTAAGATGAGGTGGGGATAGGAGAGATGATGTCATTGCTGAAATTATATTAATTAAACTTAACAGTCACATGGTAAAACAGAAAAAAGTGTGTGTTCTGAAATCTTAGTGGTACAGCGTTAAGGATTTGTCATCTTCTAACATTTGAAATTTATATTTGGTGGCTGTTTATTTACTAATGCTAATGTAAAAGTGAATTACTATATCATTATTCTGAACAGTATCCAATTTTTAGTAAGAAAATCCTCATTGAGTATGTGAGAGCTGTTGTCTATTAGCTAGGATACAATAAGGAATTTTTTGCAAAATTTGCCTTTGGCCCTAGTGCTGGCAGGAAAGACCCAGGCAGCCAAGTGCACCCAGGCACTGTCGCCTTCCCATTTTGACTCAGTCCACGTTGAGAGCACCGAGTGTCATTCGGGAGCGAACGCTTCCTTACCCGTGTGGGAAAGGGAGCCACTAGCCAGGCTTGAGGAAGGAGCTCAGTCTGGCCGTGCTTGTCAGCCCCATCTGAAGCCAAAAGACTATGTCCTCACTGACAGGGTCCCACTGCAAGGAAGAAGGTGGCGTCCTCAAATCCTGTACCTTATCTGAGAGTAAACCTGTCAGGTTCCACTGCTATGCTAACTTCAATAAGTTTGGTGACTGTGAATAAACAGGAAAGGGATGAAAGATCTGATATTTGCGTTTGATGACTACGAGGGTACTAAGGGAGAATGTGACCACCACCAAACGGTGTCTGACTTGGGACCAACCACAAAGGTGGGCCTTTGTTGAGGAAGGACCCACTGTAGACTTCTTCCCTTAAACTTGTCCAGGGACTCCAGTTACTTGGCCAAGAGCAGTCGGCAGTATACTGTGCGATGCTCCAGGGCTGCGTCGCCCTATACAGATTCCTGGGCTCAAGCCATCCTCCCTCCTTCACGGTGTCATAAACAGCACTTTCCACAGTAGCCCACGAAATCCAATTTAATAAAGCTGTTTGTTTGCTTTGTGTATCTGCCATGAAAACCAGTAGGAGATACTTTTGTATTTTATACACTACAGTTCAACAAACGTTTGGATTAACAAACTTTAGTAAGACCAGCCTCGGTATCTGACCTCTGTTTTTTCTAAGAGCTTTATAATTTTTGCTATAATTTTAGCTCTCACTAAAATTATATTATAGATTCTATTTTTATATTTAGATTATATTTTTAGGAAAATATAATCTTAGTTCCCAACTAACATATAAATGAATTTTCAGTGAATAAGCTTTTTGTAAACTAGGAAATTACTGTGATTTTTAAATTTATCTTTAAATCTATGTTCATTCATGGACTTTTGAAATTGTTGAAGAAAAACAAAAAAAAAAATCCATGTTCAGTTTTACATGCCTAGAGTATATGAATATAATCTGTCCTGTTATCAGTATTAAATAAACCCTTACGATGAAATCTCATGAGAAGTCTGAACATCCATATGTTGAGCTGCTAATTCTCCTTGTTGAATTTTCCCTTCATTAACTTAGCTTATTTTTTCTTAGATTTTTTTTTTTTTTTAGAGATAAGATCTTGCTGTGTTGCACAGGCTGACCTCAAACTCCTGTGCTCAGGAGATCCTCCCCCCCTCAGCCTCCCAACTAAGTAGCTGGGCTTACAGGCACGAGCCACTGCGCCCGACTGGATATCTTAATTTGACTTAAATTTTCTTGGCAGAGGCCAAGTCCTCTTTATCGGAATTGCACCAAGGACATTCTCTGCCCTCAGTAAATATTTATTAGCAAAAACATCCGTGGTTTATCAGATAGTCTGAATGAGCTGCACCAGATTGCTGAGCATTAACAGTGTCAGGCAGGAGCAGTTTGCAGCAGAACAAAGGAAGTATCCGCTTGACCCAGGAAGGCATTCCGGGCACTCGTTCAAAATAAACTCGGTCTAAATTACCCATGACCTATGCAGCCTGTGCCTAAGTGAAATGGGTATAAGGTGGCCACTGAAGCACTTTTTCTGCCTTTAGATCCCACCTAACACCAAGAAGAAAAATGCATTTGTAATTCTCCCTTGTTTTGTTCCCCCAAAGTATGATTTCAACACATATCTCTGCTCAGAGATGTCATTGAGGGTCCAGATGTGTACACAACCTACCTGCCGATGAGAACGATGTGCCGGGAGGGAGAGGGGAGCTCCTTTGAACTTAGGGGAGAGGGGGATGGGGAGGGGGGCTCCAAGCTGGTCCTTGGAGATAAGCAGGATTTTGAAGAGTGCAGAAAGGACAGTCCAGGAGGTAGAGAAGCAGCATGTGCTAGAGCGGAGGGACAGAAAACACTTATCTTTTAAAAGCCTGGTTGCCAATCTCTTGTGTTTCAGAGGAAAGCCAGCCAGCATGTAAAAGGTGAAGACAGGAACAAAGTCACCAGCAGGAGCATCGGATTGGACACAGCAGCGTCACAACCTGTAGAAAGCAGATCCCCGCCTGAGGAGTGCCTCCTCTCTCCTTCCAGAGAATGTTGGACGAAGGAGGGGAGGCCAGCACAGTACAGCAGCTTCTCTGGGTTCAGCAGCAGCGACAGTGTCCTCCGGGAATTAGACGATGGACAGTTTGATCAGGAAGATGGAGTGACTCAGGTCACTTGCATGTGAGTCACAAGGCGACACAATGGAAGGTCCTGTACATAATTATGAAAATAATTGCCAACTGACTTTATTGTATTACTTTATCTGCATTTATGTAATATTTTTGAATTATCCCAGACTCAGCATTTCCTCTAATCTATGTAAAAACTTTGGTGCAACCTCCCAGACAAGGAAGAATAACCAATATATTTATACATTTAGAATCATGTTTACACTTCTCTCAACTAAAACATCCGTTTAAGCAGATGTTCCATTGGGTCATTAAGCAATAATCTACTTCATTTTCTCATGAATGTACAAAGTATGCTTTTCTTACAATTCCTGGTAAGAAGACTGAATACCAGTATTTTACCCAATTAGAGAGTTCTCAGGAAGTTAGTCTTACTTAAACTGAAAATTAATCTCTCTCTCTCTCTTTCACACACACACACACACACAGCTGATTAGTGAAAGTAAATATCTATTTCCTGAATATAAGAATTAATCCATATTTTGTCTTTAACTATAGCATACATATGCAAAGCAAGCCACCATATATGTTAAAATGTTCTTCAAAAAAATCTTTATTGTATGTCTTTGCTTTTCATTGAGCTTGAACATTCTTGCTCCTAATAGCCTAGAAAAACAGAAAGCAAAGTAGCATCTCTTAAAATTCAATATGAAAAGAACCCAGGATCTCAACATGTAAAAATTTTAATACAAAGATTTAATATTCTTTCCCTTAAATTGCAAATACTATGAGGAGAGAAAACATCAACTTCAAATGGAAACTGAAGTTTTTAATCTGTGTTTAGATTTGAATTATGCTTTTATTTTGACTTGCTAAATCCTGAAGAATGTTAAAACCCAGAATTTTCAGTCCTGAAGGAGTAGAAAAGTGCTCAGAGCACCTGAGATGTGTTTGCTGATATATTTGTCCCACTCTGCTCCTCTTGCTCCTGCTGAGAGGGATGCCTTTGCCTTGCCCCAGTCTTTAACAGGTTAAAATTCTACAAAATAGAGGATTTTCACTTATCTATGAAAGGCTTACTTTGAAAAGTGAGAACCTTCAAGTGAATTACAACTGACTTTGCTGTTGATGAATTCAGTCTATTTTATATTTTTATTAACATTGATGTTGATATTGTAAGATCATTTGAATAATAAAATGTCATTTGTCATTGGGCTATTGTTTTATTGAACACAAATACCCTTATCATATGTTTTATACATATAACATGTGTATTACATATTATCAAATATACAGTATAACTAAAGTAAGCCAATCTCCACGAATTGTTGATCAGATTAACAGGAATTATTCCAATTCTATCATCCAGAAGCATTACTTATGGAATTTAAGATTATTGCGCTCAGCCTTATCTATGGAAATAGCTATCAACAATATTTGCAGAGATGTTTTTTGTTTTGACTTTTAGATGAACCTGAGTTGTATATTCAAGAGTTGGTGGATTTTTGGTAGAAACAATCTTTACTTCTGGAGTCCACAAAATGTTATGAAGTTATGAAACACAGGGATTGTACTCAGGTCAGACAGTTTTTCCCGATGCCAGGATCTACAAGAGGTAAAGACTCTTTTATCATTCAGTCGGTATATATAGGGGATTTAAAGTATTAGAGATAGAAATTGGCATTTGACTAAGGAAAAACTCAGGAATATATCAATCACTTTTTTTGGTCTATTTTTAGTAGAGACAGAGTCTCGCTCTTGCTCAGGCTGGTCTCACTCTTGCTCAGGCTTGTCTCGAACTCCTGACCTCAAGGGATCCTCCTGCCTCGGCCTCCCAGAGTGCTAGGATGACAGGTGTGACCCACTGTAACTGGTCCTTTCTCTATTTTTAACCTATGGATTATTTCTTCTTATTAAAAAGCCTTTTACTAAAATAAACTTAGCAGTCTGTCATATCCTCAAAACTTATTTTATAAGCATTTACTCCAAAAATTAACTTTGTTATGTGACAAATTTTTGTAATAGTGAAAAAATTATGACCAAGTGGTTCTAGAGCATTTTA
>JAQIFY010001687.1:0-13965 GCA_028533085.1 Varecia variegata | reverse complement strand
AGCCCATTTTGTGATTAAAAAAAATTCATGCCCACTCATGAATTGATGGACACACAGGTACAATGAATGCTATCTGGGTGATGGGCTCACTTATAATCCTGACTCAAGCATAACAAAATTGATACATGTAACCAAAAACATCTGTACCCCGGTATTATTTTGAAATAACTTTTAAAAAGAGAAAAAAAAAAACCTAAAACCTGTCAAATAGGAATCCTTCTATCAGGCAAAACTATATTTCAAAAAACGAAAATGAAATAAAGAATTTCACAGGTAAACATAAACTGAAAGAACTTGTTGCTAGCCTACTCACTTTACAAAAAACATTAAATAGATTCTTCAGGCTGTAAGTAAGTGATCTCAGACTATAATTTAAATCCACATGGAAAAGCAAAGAGCCCTGGTACAGATAATCACATAATTATAAATACTCACATAAATATCTATTTTTCTTTCTTCTCAAGTGCTTTAATA
This sequence comes from Varecia variegata, assembly GCA_028533085.1. Lineage (NCBI taxonomy): Eukaryota > Metazoa > Chordata > Mammalia > Primates > Lemuridae > Varecia > Varecia variegata. The sequence continues at coordinate 13,491 of JAQIFY010001687.1, read as the reverse complement.
AGCAGCTAAATGAAACAATGTATATATAATTGTATTATTGTACCTATAACTATAGAAATATAAGGTATTTAACAATAACAAAGAGGAGACGATTGGAAGCAAAGTTATATCAGACTAAGGCACTGGCACCAAATATTAACTCACACAAGACCAAATGATGAGAACTAGAAATGATAAGTGAACGTTAATATTAATGTAACACATGCTTTCATTATATACTTGCTTTCTTTTTTTCTTTCCACTTATTTAAAATAAGGCACAAAAGACATTTATAAACTACTTTACCTAAGAGGAACAAAACACACATTCTTTGAAAGTGTACATGAAACATTCTTCAGTCTCAACTATATTCTAGGCAAATACAACAAGCCTAAACTTATTTAAAATGATTGAAATCCCAAAAAACATGTTCTCTGATCACAATGGAATAAAATTACAAATCAATAACATAAATAATTTTGAAAATGTACAAATATATAAAAAAGTAAAAAAAAATACATTCAATAATAGCCAATGGGCCAAAAATATAAAACACAGGAGATATTTAGAAAATATCATCAGAGGAATGGAAAAGAAGACATAACATACCAAAACTTATGGGATGCAAGAAAAACAGTACTCAGTGGGTAATTTATGGCTATAAACACGTGTTTTTTTTTTTGTTTTTTTTTTAAAGAGTTTCACTTTCCACCCTAATACACTATAAAAATAAGAGCAAACTAACTTAAAGTAAGTGGAAGATAAATACTAAAAATTAGACTAAAAAATAAAAATTAATGAAATAAAAATATTAAAAATAGAGAAGAGAATGAAATCAAAAGTTGGTCTTATTCTTTGAAAGGCCTACAAAATTGACAAACCTTTTGCTTGAATGACCCGGATAAAAAAAAAGAGAAGACTGAAATTACTAATATCAAGAATGAGAGGGGACATTACTAACAGATACCTTAAAAAATAGAAAAAGTTATAAGAAAATACTATGAACAACAGTATGCCAATGAATTAGATAGATGAAATAGAGAAATTCCTAAAAATGTAGAAACTACATAAAGTGACTCAAAAGATATAAACTATCTAAAGAGACTTAAACAATTACAAGGATAGGATTAGTAATTTAAGAAACTTCCTAAGAAGACAACTCTATACTTGGGTGACTCCAATGGTGGAATTTACCAAACATTTAAAGAAAAATTTATACCAATACTTTAGAAATTATAGTATAAAATAACAGGAGAGGGGAACACTTCAAAACTAATTCTATTAACATTACCCCAGTACAAAAGCCAGGCAAAAATATCACAAGAAAGGAAAACTATAGAGTAATGTCTTTTATAAATATAAACATAAAAACTCTCAGCAAAAACTAGCGTACCAAATCTGGCAATATATGTAGAGAATTATACACTGTGACCAAATAGGATTTATCCTAGGATTTTAAGATTGGCTAAACATTTGAAAATCAATATAGTACACAATCTCAATAGAATAAATGATATTTTAAAAAAACCTGATCATTTTGACAAAGAAAAAGCTTTTGAAACAATTCAACATCTTTTGATAGTAACATTCAATAGACTAGAAATAGAAGGGGATTTTTCTCAACTTGATAAAGTGAAAATACCAAAGCCCTACAACTAACATCATGATTAATGACTTTCTTTAAAACTGCATGCTTTTTACTTAGATCAGAATTAAGATAAGGATGTCTGCTCTCACTCTATTCAATATCGTAATAGAGGTTTCAGCCAGGACAATTATGTATGAAAAAGAAGCAAAAGGCAAAGGTCATCCAGATTGGAAAGGAAGAAGCAAAACTATCTCTGTAAAACTTCCACAATCTTGTATATAGAAAAACTAAAGAAATCTACTAAAAAAATTATAACTTATAATAGATGAATTCAGCATGATTACAGGATACAGGACTGATTTACAAAAGCTAATCATATTTCAATGCACTAGAAATTGACAATCCTAAAATAAAATTAAGAAAACAATTGCATTTATGATGACATAAAATAATAGATCACTTAGAAATAAATTTAACTAAAGAAGTGTAAAACCTACACTTTGAAAACTATAAACATTGTTGAAGTAAATTAAAGAAGACCTAGATAAATAGAAAGACATCGTATGTTCATTATCAGAAGATTTACCATTAACACTCAGAAGTGTTAATGGCAGTATATCCCCAGATTGATCTATAGATTCAATGTAATCCTATAAAAATCTCATCTTGCTTCTTTGCAGAAATTGATTACCCAATATTAGTATTTATAACAAACTCAAGGCATCCAGACTAGCCAAAGTAATCTTGAAAAAAACAAAATTAGAGGACTCACACTTCCCAATTTCAAAACATACTACAAAGCTACAGGAATGAAAACAGTTCAATACTAGCATAATAATAGACATATATATTAATGGAACAGAATTGAGCATCCATAAATAAACTTTATACATCTATGGTCAATTGATTTTCAACCAGGGCACCAAGACGATGAACTGGTAAAAGACTAGACTTTTCAAAAAATGATAGCACAACTGGATATGCATTTGTAAAAATAATAAAATTGGACCTTTTCTTATCACATACAAAAAATACTCAAAAAGGATAATTGACCTAAATGTCAGAGCTAGAACTATAAAATCTTATATGTAGATATAAGAATAAATACTATATATGTGACTTGGAGTTAGGAAAAACCTTCTTACATATGACACCAAATATGTATATGACAAAAGAAAAATGAGGTAAAATGGACTTCCTTATAATTAGCACTTTTGTGATTAAAAGGAAACTATCAAGAAAATGAGAAGATATTCTATAGAACTGGAAGAAATATTCATAAACTATATATTGGATACAGGAATTGTATTCAGAATATATAAAATATCTTATATTATACAATTCATTAATTAAAAGAGAAATAGAACAATTAAAATGGGAAAGAATATAAATAAACATTTTTCTAAGTAGATTTACAAATAGCCTAAATGCACACCACAAAAAAAAATAAAAAAAGAAAAAGCTCATCATTAACCATCAGGGAAATGAAAATCAAAAGCACAATGAGATATCAATTAACAACAAGAAGGATAACTACAATCAAAAAGACAGACAATTACAAGCGTTGGTGAAAATGTGGAGATAATAAAGCCTTCACACACCTTGTGGGAACATAAATGGTGTGGTTGCTTTGGAAAATGGTGTGGCAGTTCCTCAAAAAGTTAAACCTATAGTAATAATTTAATGTAGTAATTCTACTCCTTATGGAAGAGAAATAAAAATGTGTCAACACAACAATTTGTGCACAAATATTCATATCAGCATTATTCATAATATCCAAAATATCTAAACAGCCCAAATGTCTATCAATTAACTAATGAATAAATAAAATATGGTACATGTTTACAATGGAATATTTTCAGATATAAAAATGAATAAACTACTGATACATGCTACATCAAGAATAAACTTTGAAAACATTACACTGAGTGAAATAAGCCTGGCACAAAAGACCATATACTAATATTATATATTTATATGTATATTAAATGTCCAGAATAGGTAAATCTATACAGATAAAAGATTACTAATTGGCTAGGGCTGCTGAAGTTGGAAGGAAATGCCAGAGTGATTGCAAATGGATACAGAATTTCTTTTTAAAGTATCTCAAAATATTTATGTTGTGTGAAATTGGCACAACCATAAGAATACAACTGTATGATTCCATTTATGTAAAATTTGGGAAAAATAAAACTAATGTAGAATGACTTAAAATAAATTAATAGTTATCATGCCATGGCAGGAGTGTCATTGATAGCAGAGATGTATTGTATCTTACCATTAAAAAGAGATTTGAGGAAGTTATTTGATATGCTATATATGTTCGGAATCACAGGTGTATACATATGTCATACTTATCAAATTATACATATTTTACATGTTCAGTTTATTGTATAACAACTATGAAGATGCCTTAAAAGTATTTGTGTTTAAATCTTCCTTACCAATAAAACAATGGAGTCAAAATATTACCATTGTCAAATTGGCAGGTTTAAATATCCAGTAAATCATTTCTGAAGGAGAGGAGTGGTATGATGAGTTATAATTTAGAGAGATTTTTTTCCTGACTTTAAGGCAGGACTAGTTGTAGAGAAATGCCTTCAAAGTTTTTTTGCACTAAAAATTTAGGTGGGAAACTTTGGTGAATTGAACTAGTGGTAATTTCAGAGGTTGAGAGAGATGTGAATGGTATACAGAGATATTTAGAAGGGAAAAATAGATTAGACTTGGTGGTTAATGTGTGAATAATGGAAGTGAAGGAGTCAAAGAATCCTCATATGGGAAACTAAGTAGATGGTGCTATGCATTAAAAAAGTGTTGCTTTTATAGAAAATTATTACTTTATTTTAGTCAAGGAAATAGTAAGGATTCAGTGACAAATTTAGAAAATCAATGTGAAGTTGTATGAGATTATAGGACATATACATCTGTTGAAAGATTGAAAATGATAAGGATAGATAACTGTAGATACTCATAGTCTGGATTGTGAACATGATCCCAAGGAGATGAGACTTGTAGGGTTAGTTCACCACAAGATTTCTCCAACAATTCATTTCAGCAGTCCCCAAGAGTTCTGGAGTTGGGGAGTCAAGAAGTTGTTTTTTCTGGTCTCTAGGTGCATATACATCATCTAATATATATCTTACCGAGTATAGGCATCTACTGTGCCGTATTTCCAGTAAGCAATTATTATGCCTCTGCTTGAAAATATACCTTGACAGGAACAATTCTCTGGAAAGAGCTGTCTAAAACAGCTGTTAAAATTATTGAAAGATTCCTTTTTTATATTAAATTCCAAATATACCCCCTTATTAATTCAATTAGCATATTTTGAAGGTCTATTATACTAAAGTACTATATGAAACTTTATGATTAGATAGAACAAGAAACGAGAAATTGTACCTGTCCTTTACTGACTCATAGCCTACTAAATTTCTTACTGATTGTTCCTTGTTCATCAGAGCACAAAATGCTGTGATGAACAGCATTTCATCTGTTCATCAGATGGATAATGATGATTATCCATATATCAGCTCTTCAAGTATTTTACAGTACTCTGTCCTAATTATACATAGGCTAAGATTCTTCTGTTTTCCAACTTTTCTTCAAACACAATGTCTTGAGTTCAACCTTGTAGTTATTGTATAGATATGCTTCAGTTTATTAATGTCTTCCTGAAGTGTGCCACAAACATCTGATTACTAAATCAAATGGAATGTGCAAATATTAATGCATCTAACATGGTTCATGTGGCCAGCAAAATTGCTGTTGTATCACATTCAGCCACTAAACAAATGAATATGGAAAGTGGAAGAACGATTGATTTATTCTTTAATGTTCTTACTTACAATCAATGGAATCAACTTTAATTTAGGCTGAAAGAACATTATTTAGGGATAAATAGATAAGTCACTGAAGCATTGTGAGGGCTGAAGAAACAAACTGTAGACTAAGCTTCCGAGGATGACTTAGCCATATTGCAGCACTAGCCCTCCAAAGTGGCTGGTACCGTCACCACATTCAGGAAGCACGTCAGCAGGCTGCCACAGAACTGCCACAGCTACTAGTGACAGAAGTTTTTCATTTCTGTCACAGTCCATACACTGCTAAATCAGGAGCTGCTACCCCAGCTTCCAATTTCAGAATATGCTTTTACTGCCACAACCAGCATCAGAAAAAAGAATGTCTCGTTGTGTACCTCTTTCCCTATGTAACTCAGCTTTGAATCAATGTCATGAACAGATGTATATGATTTCCGAAACCCAAATCACTAAAATGCATCCTATAGCAGGGAAACCAGACAAGGTAGCTTGATTGATTCTACTTTGTTATGATGAGGTTTACACTCTACAAAACTATCAATGTGGGAAGAGAGTGACAAACAGATGTGGAGTAAATTAATGTCCATTACAATCCATTTACAATTAATCTCTCTCTCCACACACACACACACACACACACACACACACACACACACACAAAATTCAGATACAGCAAAACACATTCTCACCTATCTTGGCCCCACAGGTATTTAATAAATCCCATGAATCTTCTCTCTAGCCTTACCCAAAGAGACCTGCAGTCATTGACCAGAGTGACTGTGCACCGGGCAATAGGTAGTACACAGAACTTCCAGGATTTATAAGATACTGACTCTTAAATTCATATTCATCTTGGGCTTATGGAGTCAGTGGTCAATGGAATTGCAATTCAAGCCAGTTTTACAGTGGCTCAATGGGTCACAGACCAATCCTATGGTCCTTATGTTTCCGGTCTCAGCATTTAGAGTAGTAATAACTGGCAGAAAAACCACATGAGTTTCCCCAACCCTGTGAGGACTTTTATGTTAGAAGTGTCAAGTAGAAGTCTCTGAAACAGTCCCTGTCACCCTTACCACCTTCTAAAGTTGCAGTACTGCATCCCTGGGGTCAAATAACAAATATAAATTAAAAAATTAAAGAACTAAAAATGTACATGTGGGGATCCCTATACTATTTTTATTTTCTCTCTATATTTGGCCCAGGTATAAATAATAATAATTTAATAAACCAGGTATGTCATGGGGAAGGACTGCTATCTCAAATACAGTCAGATGGTAATGCCAATCACAGTTCCTGTTCTAGATGTAGAATCTTTATAGTAGTAAATAAGTGTGGCCCTTGGTGTCCATTATGCAGTTATGGACACAGAAAAAATGTGAGATCTTGATCTTCTTGATATCTTACAGAAAATGTTGCTCACTCATTGTATGGATAACATTATATTAACAGGACCCAGTGAACAGGAAATAGCAAGAAATCTAGGTACATTTGGAGCCTGCCCCATAGGTGAGGTTTCAAATTGAATTGAAATATATATAAGCTTTCATGTATGTAATTATGCCTTTAAAATCATTAAATGTATTTTTAATCATATGGTTAAAATTTAGTTGTGAACACTATTACTTCAATGATATGATGGGATCTATAGAACTACCTACTTTAAAGTGTGAAATACATTGCTGTACCTTGCACACCTGACACAAAAAAAGAGACACAAGCTTGGTGGGATTCATGTTTTGAAGATAATATATACCGCATTTGGGAGTGTTGCTCTGATTCATTTACTGGTTTACCTACAAGGCTCAGCACCAAAAGCAAGAAATGACTCAGGTTCAGTTCCAGGCTATGGTTCCTATGTTGCCCAGCCAATTGGGCTGTATGGCCTAGTAGATCCAATGGTTTTGAAACTAATGTGGTACACAGAGAAGTTATATAGAGCTTCTGGAAAGCCATCATAAAAGGATAACCACACAGACCTCTAAGGTTTTGGGTTAAAGCCATATCATCTTCTACCAATAACTATTCTCCATTTGAAATGCAGCCCTGCCTTGTTACTGGGAGTTTGTAGAATAAACACCTGTTTGTGGGACACCACAACTATGCAACTTGTATTGTACATCATGAATTATTTTGTGTGATCTGAGCCACTGAACCATAAAATTGGATGTGCATAGCAGCATTATATTGTAAAATGAAAATAGTATATATTAGACTTAACCACATAGGTCCAAGAAGGCATAAATAAACTGTAAGAACAGATGGCTCAGACACCCATAGTACCTGCTCTTGCTGCTTCACTGCCTTTTCCTTCAACTACAGATACGACCTCATGGGGAGTTTCCCACGACCAATTTGTGGAGTAAGAAAAAGTTTGAGTCTGGTTTACTGTTAGATTTCTGAGATATACTGGTACTGGCTGGAAGTAGACCACCACTGCTTACATCTGTACTCCATAACAGCCCTTGAAAACAGTGGTGAAGGAAAATCTTTCTGATTGTTCACTTCCTATGGAAGGAGAGATGGCTTGAATTATCCATCTACAATGACTTTTTGAGGGGTAGCTAATGAATTGTCTGCTGTCCAAGTCCCTGACAGAAGTAGGGGGGAAAAAAACTACTATAGTAATATTCTCCAAGAATTTCTTGGGGCTGGAGATAGAGATAGACATTTTAGAATGAACATAGTATAAAGATATTCATGTCCTATATAAAGTCCCACTGGGAAAAAGTCTACTTTGGTGCAAGGTATCAATAGTCTGATGGATAAGAGGAGCCATCCTGTGGAAAACAGTATACTTTTTCCCCTAGTCATAGTACTGTTTGTTTAATGAGTCCACAAACAAAATGACCATGGTGGACACTATGCATACACGTGACAACATAAAATCTCCCTCAACAAATCTGATCTGAGTGCCTAATCTGCTAAAAGCAGAGACTAATGAATAAGTCCCTAATATTGAATTATTCCTAGGATTCTAGGAAGCTACCTGGAAAAGGTTGATTATTCTCAATCCTTTTCATCATAGTTGGAGTAGCACATTGCATTGTAAGAAGATCCTGGAGCACTTCTATCAACACATTCATAGATTCAGGTAATTCCTCATGTGTTATTATTTTTTTCATATATATTTTGTCTGATTAGAGAAAAAGCAGGTGGTCAAGAGATGCATGACAATCATAGTCACTAGTCTTACCATGCATGTTCCCTATGATCCCAAAGCATTTGGCTTGATAGAATGATGGAATGACCTGAGGAAGGCTCAGGTATTGTGCCAGATTAAAAGTAACTTCTTGTGTTACATACCTTAAACCAGTGGCCAAATAAATTATTATTTTCCTCATTTTAATGGAGAAAAGTAAATGTTGGTATCCTGATATATCCATTAAGTGCCATAACTGGAATATTAATCAGTGTCTAAAATTATAAATTTATAATCTTTCATTATTCAGCATTTAAAAACCTCTTCAAATTTTATCAACCTACCTTTATCTGTCATGAACTTTATCTTCCATGACTACTTTCAAAAGACTCTGGGTTTTATTCCCATCAAAGTACTTATTTATTCTGTCAAAAAATATTTATTGTACACCTGCTCTGTTTCAAACAGTCTATGAGGTGCCAGGGATTCAGAAATAAAATATGTAGTCCCTACCTTCAAGGAACACACAGTTATGTGTGTAAACTGTCAGCTTGTATGAATATAAGCATACTACTCTTCCCCTCATTCAACAAATATTTACTAACATGGACATGCTGAAGACATTGTGGTGGGCTCCAGGGGTAAATAAAAATTTTATTAGCTAATATTGAAAGATAAACAGGAAAACTATAACACAAGGTACAACATGATAAATAACCAAAAGGAACACAATGTGAAAATATGGAGATTATATTAAGCTATGTTATGATTTCAAAATATGTCTATTCTGCTAAGAAAGGACATACTTGATATGTCATGCCTATCTGTTACAAATGGCAAAACACAACTTTGAAGAAGGCTAAGATACAATCTTTAAATTTTAACCTGTTGACATCTGTCAAACAACTTATCATTTAACCCAGTTTACATATAGAGTGATTTCTTCCTTTTCTTCTGGCTTTTCCTTTTTAAATGAAACAATAGGAAGAATGATTGACGGTTTTTCTTCCCCAAATGATAGAAAATGAACAAACTTCAATACAACTTTTAAGTCTTAATATAATATAACAGCTTAAGTCATTAGTATAGCTCAGCTGGATTTCTTTTTAAGTATTCTGAAAATAGAATTTGATAGAGAATATGTGGGAGAGAAAACAGAATTTCCATGATCCAGAGAGGAACTGTCTAGCACTCTGCATTTCTAATGGAGGGAAAAATAATGAGCATATCTAGGATATTGAGTCATTGTGGGTAGAGTTGTGGAGGAGGGATTGAAAACTAATGTTTTCATATAAGCTTTAAATTGGAAGAACTATGTGAGAATATTTATTACTTATAGTTTAACCATTAATACCCTTACAGTAAGAATGGAAAATGCTAACTTAAAATATGCATTAGGAAATATGCAGTATACGTAACAGCAATAGTTGACATTTTCATTCCTTTGGAAAAATTTACTATATACCATGTACTTTTCTATGTGCTTTATATGTATTAACTCATATATTACTCTCAACTTTGCAAGAAAATTGTCATTATTATCTTTACTTAATAGAAGAAAAAATTAAAACACACAGAGATTAAGTAACTTGCCCAAAATGTCAAACCAAGATAATTTCACCTCAGAGCCATGATCTTAAAACTAATGCCATAGTACAGAAATACTTAAAGATGAATTTTGGATTTGATGACTTCAATTTCTCTTTATCCATATATTTATTATTACTGAGATTATAAAACCATAGAAGTTATCCAATTTAATATTATAAGTTGCCAAGTGTTTCATACTATATATTAAGCCAATCTATTCCACTGTCTTATAACACATTGTGAAATATGTTTATGCCTCTGCAAGTTTTCCATAAACCGTCTGAATCTTTTCAAGGTCACTAATAACAAGAACAATCTTTGACTAGTTTAAGATTTTTTAAAAAATAAAACAGGTTATAAAATATGACTCAACATTCTGCTGCTCGCTTTTCTGTAATTAACTTTGTAAAAGTAAGCTAATGATTTCTAAAAGTTTATTCTCTAGACACCATATTAAAAACACTTTAGTGTAATACCTAATTTGAGTCTCAAAACCCTTCCTTTATTATCCCATTTTATTTATGTATATCAGGCACAGAGTGATTACACTAATATTAAGTTGTTAAGCCTCTACTTTGGCCAAAAGCAATGATCTTTCTTCTATTTCCATACTTACTGTTGGTTTTCTGCATTTCAGTATTTTATTGAAAATTTCAGGCCGGGTGTGGTGGCTCAAGCCTGTAATCCTAGTACTCTGGGAGGCCAACGTGGGAGGATCACTTGAGGTCAGGAGTTCCAGACCAGCCTGAGCAAGAGCAAGACCCCATCTCTACTAAAAATAGATAAAATTAGTTGGGCATGGTGGCACATGCCTGTAGTCCCAGCTACTCCAGAGGCTCAGGCAGGAGGATCACCTGAGTCCAGGATTTTGAGGTTGCTGTGAGCTAGGCTGACACCACGGCACTCTAGGGCAGGCACCAGAGTGAGGTTCTGTCTCAAAAAAAAAAAGCAAAAAAAAAAAAAAAAAAGAAAATTTCATCTTATTTTTATTTGCTTATCATTTGGCTAGCCTAGGTTTCTTTTTATTTTCAGATCCCACACCTTCAAGTCTATATTTCTACAGCCATTATCTTATCTGTTGGGCATTTCTACTTAGTCATCTTATTAATTTTCAATTTCTAGCACTTAGCACATTAACATTTGTGATTTAAAATAATGAATGTTTTCTTGTTGAAGCTCAGACTCAGGGAGTTGGAAGGGGCATGGGCAATATACTTAATCAGAACTGTTGTACCCCCATAATAAGCTATAATAAATTTAAAAAAATAAAAAAAATAAAATCATGAATGTTATACCATTGAAAAATAAAAAGTTGAGTACATGAAGAATTGAAGTAATCTTTTTCTAAATAGAACTACCTTCAACTTCTCTATTTTTGTAACTTACACCAAAAAGCAAAATCAAATATTAACCTTCTAATTTTACCTTATATTAAAATATTCAAATATTATCACTTGATTTTATATTTGTATATTAAGTTACCAATGTTTACACATATTTTATTATATTGTATATAATTATATATAATTTATATATAAAACACAATTTTGCTTCTCAGAATCTAATCTAACTCCTCATTATTTCCAACACTAATTGTATCTTGAATATACTTATATTTTTCTTTGTGATCCAGATTCTTTTCCATTTAACTTATTCTGTATGTTTAAGTCAGATAACTCTTCCCCAGGTATGAAAATGCCAAACACTTATTCAAAATGCTTAAATAATTCTAATTCCTTTCCTGAGGTTGCCAGGAAAAGAACTGGCAAAGCATTTATAATGAAAAACAATTTTCACATTTTATTTCAATACTGAATTTCAGAGTTTTTGAGAAAATAATGTCTGGAGAGTTCCCAACTGATGATATTCACAAACATATTTTTTACTAATTTTAGCCACATCAGCTATTAAGAAGAAATTTGTTTAAAAGTTAATTTTTATAGATGTATGCTATTATATATCAAAGTAAACCTTTTAAAAATGAACACTTTTGGTAAAACTGGGCAACACAGTTTTATGAGCTAGTTTAATCATTATTGATTATAATGAATGCTGTTTTTGTTTAACTATGGAAGTTACATTTAACTAATAATTCATTAAGACACCAGGCACCTCTCACTCTATTTATTTCTTTTATAAATCATATATTTGACATGAAAAGATACAAATTAAAATAGTTTCTATATACCATTTTAATTTATCAATGAAATTAACAAAGTAGGAATGGAAGAAAGAAAATTAACTGCCATACATCATAGGGGTTAAACTTAATATTTAGTGAATATACTACTAACTCTTAGAATATGAGAAATATAAAAATTTGTTAATATATTTCACTTTAACCAAGGTAACTTACATCTTGACTTATAATTTCCATCTATAATTGGTTGGGCACATGATATTTGTTTCCTCAAAAAAGGAGATACGAAATTTTACAAGAAAGGGAAATCACATTTTATGGAGGCTTTTCGTAGGCATGTGATGTACAAACCAACTAGTCTCATAAATGGGTTAAATTATAAAAGTTTTTTTTTAAAAACTGGTCCTTGGATCTACTCATGCTTTGCATGGAGGAAAGCTATTATATTTTCCCAACTAACCTACAGAGATTTCTATTCACATGTGACAGAAGTCCCAGAAGTCACCTGGAAAAATAAGAGTGAAATCCTGTCCAAACAATGGGATTGACAAGAATTGTCTCACTCACATAACCTAATTTCCAGGTTCAGTGTCTGGATTTGAAGCAGTGTTTGTTTGGACATTTGCTTAGTTATACCATAAAAGATGTCTGAAAAGCTATGTACCTCCACACCCATTTTAAAAGGGACACTTAAAAAACTTAATTTAGATTTTAAGATTTAAACGCTGCACTGCCAATGCTCTTGATGGCACAGAAGACAATATTGAATAGAAAAACACCAATTAAAAAACTGTGAGTTGAAAAGTGATTCCTAAGAATTGGACCATAAATGTGAAGATTATTTAGGAATACTGTTACCAATTAGTATACACTCACACACACATACACGCACACATATCTTTTAAGAGACCAGGTCTCATTCTGTCACCCAGGCTGGAGTGCAATGGCATGATCATAGCTCAATGCAGTCTTGAACTCCTATATTTAAGGAATCATCCTGCCTTACCCTCTGGAGTGGCTCGTACTACAGGCACAAGCCACCACGTTTGACTAATTTTTAAAATTTTTTGTAGCGATGGAGTCTCACTATGTTGCCCAGGCTGGTGTCAAACTTCTGTCCTCAAGCAATCCTCCTGCCTCTGCCTCCCAAATGTCTGGGATTACAGGCGTGAGCCACTGTGCCCTACTCTGCATATATTTTTATATGCAAGAGTGAACTATGAGAAAATATGTC
>JAQIFY010001686.1:0-13967 GCA_028533085.1 Varecia variegata | reverse complement strand
TCTTTGCCAGGAAAAGAATCCACAGTAGAATTAAACAGAACCTGAGCCCTCCTATCTCTGACTTCAGTGAAGTCTTTTTAGAAACAGAAAGCAAAGAAAGGAAGAGGTAGTCATGAACTACCATATGTCGTGCCATCAAAGCTGACTCTTTAAGGTTTAAATTAAATCTTCTCTAAATCGAGGGCTCATAAAATGAACTTTAAAATAGATACTGAATTCAGGAACAGTTTAGTTGAAACACAATTTTACAAATTCATATTTTAAAAATGTAAATTTCATTTTCTTTCTGCATATAGTTACAGAAAATTATAACTAACTTTATTAAATTAATTAACTAATTTATGTAGGGGAGAAGGAACGAGTCTGGGATATTCTGACAGCTGGATTTTCTTCATTTTGCTGGTCTGGCAAGCTAATAGGATATATTCAAGTAAATATTGGTTGCATGACTATGTAGTAAGTATAAATCAAAATGAACATTTATTTGGAAAAATAATATAATCATACTTCTAAAACTTTTAAAATATCATAATTTTCTCAATCTAGCAAAATTGCCATCCACACACTCACGTGTATGTATTTTTAGAAAATCTTTAGACTTTAGAAAACTTAACTTTATGCTGATTTATGTATATACTATAGGGTAATCCTTAAAGTCTGAGTCACCTGATCAGGTCTCCGTAGCTACCTGACCCTATTGACCTCTCTTCTAGATAAACCTTTGGGGGCCAGGTAAAGACAGTGATGGGGAGTGAGCGTGTAGGTATTTGCAGCACTTCCCCTGTGGTCTTAATCACTTTTCTGATATTGGAGGTGACAAAGATATTTGTGTCCTCAGAGGGATAATGTGAGAGAAGACAATTTTCTAGCCACAAAAAACTGATAAGTTAGGGTGTACTTTAAAACAACTAAAAGAGTGGAATTGGAATGTTTCTAACACAAAGAAATGTTAAATGCCTGAGGTGATGGATACCCCAATTATCCTGATTTGATTAATTCACATTATATGCCTGTATCAAAACATCACATATACCCTGTAAAGATGGCCAACTATTATTTACCCATAATTAAATATGAAAAAAAATTTAAAAACCTATGAGCTAGCTACCTAAGATCTTAGTGCATTATAAACATTAATTTGTTATCTACGTTAGTACACTATAGCCCATCTATTTAGTCAGGAAAGGCACCTTGTTCTAGATAGAGGATAGTAAATATTATAATTTTTTATGACCTGTCCCTTTGTCATTGTCCATGGCTAATCATGGCTCTCCTTCACATAGAATGTGGATATAACCCCAGAATCTCTTTCAACGTGGCTCGCCAGGCAGCTAGTATGGATCAACCAGGGTTGACCCTCCAGTTGAAATCCATCTGCCCTTTACTGGTAGGCCAGGGGTTAGCAAACTACATGTCTCAAGCCAAATCTAGCTAGCTCCCTGTTTTTGGTATGGTCTGCAAGCTAAAATGGTTTTGACATTTTTAAATGGTTGGAAAAATTTCAAAAGAAGAATAATATTTTATGACATAAATATTACATCAAATTCAAATTTCAGTACCCATAAATAACTGGAACACAGCCAGCCTCTCTTGCTTAGGTATTGTCTATGATTGCTTTTGCACTAAAAAAAAAGGGAGGGGGGCAGAGTTGAGTATTTGTGACAGACACTGCATAGCTCACAAAGCCTAAAATGTTTACAATTTGTCTCTTACAGTAGAAGTTTGCAGACCACTGGTTTAGACCAAGGCACAAGTATTCAAATCACACTCATTGATTTCGTTTCCCCAAACAATAAAGGAGAAAGCCTTCTGCTGCTCTTATCAAGGATTCTTTTTTTTTTTTCCTGAATAAATGGAGAAGCCAACAGGTTGTTTTCTCTCACAGAGAAGACTCAGCTATCCAGTGCAGACCAGAAGCATCAAGATGTTATTTTCCAGGGGTCCTGCCTGGTCTCTGCTAGACTGTTCTGTCTCCTTTACAAGATAAATGACTTGTTGACTTTTCACTAACTGTTTATCAAGAAATGTAACCCTTAAACAAAGAACTCCAAAACTTGGGAATTAGGGGACTCTGCCAGAATCACTTGGAAAGAGAGATAGGAGTAAGAATTTCTGTATAATAGCTGCTAATGAAAAAATGATGGCATTGTCTCCATTATCTGAAATTTTCCTTAAATCTGAAATTCTTCTATGCAGAATTAAGGTTTCAACAGCTTTTTAAGTAGTAAGAGGAAGAAACCAAAAAGAGAACAAAAATTCTTGCTAGCAATCTAAATATAATGATCACTACGAAATTCTCCAGTGTCTTCATTTAAGGAACAAGTTACTCCTAAATAAAATTGCATTGTAGGAGTTGAAATGAAGGCAGTTTGAGTGAGTTTTTCCAACACATGTAGCCAAGATTTAGGCTGGACAGCCAGAATCTCTGAGACATAGAATTCTTCAACTTATTACTCTTTTCAACAGACAGCTTTGTCAAATCTCTCATTAACTTTCTTTTTTTTTTTTCTTCATCAAGGGTGCATTAGGTGGTCTTCTCACTGGAATCACCTTATCATTTTGGGTGGCCATTGGGGGCTTCATGTACCCTGCACCAGCCGCTAAGACACGGCCCTTGCCGTTATCGACAGACCAGTGTATCCAATCCAATGTGACGGCAACAATGTCTACAGTGCTATCCAGCAGGTATGCTGACTTTAAATATGGCGCTAAGTCCCAGAGA
Source organism: Varecia variegata (assembly GCA_028533085.1). NCBI lineage: Eukaryota > Metazoa > Chordata > Mammalia > Primates > Lemuridae > Varecia > Varecia variegata. The sequence goes on along the minus strand of JAQIFY010001686.1, from coordinate 11,245 downwards.
GTGGGTCACTAGACTCCAGGAAGGTGCATTCTTTAGGGGTAAGTCTTAGGAGACGTATCGTGCTGTCCTATGAGAATTGTTCTGGGCAGTTCCCAGCACTGAAGACTGTCATGCAGGGCTCCAGCTTTCTGCAAATATGCCTTCCTCTGTATTCAGGCATAATAAAATGAACTTGAAAAAGAGTTAATTGGTGGTATAAGAACAAAACAGAAAAACTGTGGAGGGTTGAACTATAGGTGGGTGGGTATGAGGACCATAGTGTCCTGAAAAGAATAAAGGATCTGAGTAGAAGAGGTTTGTGAGCAATGAAGAGAATGATTATGGAGCTGAGTTAGGAGTACTGCTGTGGACCTGTGGCTTCTAAATCAAACTCTATGAACACAGGGTTTAACAAAGGATTTCCTTTTCCATTTCTGGCTGTGGTAAGTGATCGAAGATATCAAAATACGGCAGATACTATGGTATAGGCAGAAGACTATGGCCTTTGAAATCTGAACTACCTGGGTTTTGATTATTGTTTTACCATTTATACACTCTTTATCTTTGGATAAGTTAGTAACTTGTCACTTCTTGAATTCTTAGAGCCCTTGACTGAAAATCAGGGGTATTAGTATCTACTATACTGAATTTTTGAGCGGACTAAGTGAGATAATATATATATAGCCATTAGTACTATAATTGACTTAAATAAATGTTCATTCTCACATTCTAATTACATGTAGGGAAAAGTCTAGAAATGTAGGATTTGTGGTTCTTGTATCCAGAGAAGTACCTCAGTTTGGGGTAGCCCTTTTATGATTTGTATCAACGCTTTCCCTATACTGGCTATTTCCTCTGGGTCCGGCCTTCTAAAACTTGCCAGATAATTTGGCAAATAACATTTATGAAGATCTCTCTAGGCCTGGCATAGCCTCTCCCCTCCATTGCCCTTGTCAATCTTGTGGCTAGTTTCAGCATTAAGAAGCCAAGAAAAGTGAAAATATCCTATTTGTCCTATTGGTTTCCTCCACTTCTCTCTCTCTCTTCTCTTCCCTTTTAATCCAATCGATTCTATCCAAGCACTCACTAGGATTATTTTCCTGAAGCACCTCTCTGAACTCGTGACTGCCACACAGAGATAACTTCAATCATTCATGTGCCTACAGAATAAAGAACAAACTTTTTATCCTGGAACTAAGTATCTTACAAAACTGGAAACTATTCTGTGGTTCCAATGTTATTACCCACTCTTCCCTTTCTACTCCAAATTCTGTCTCTTCTACCTTATGCATACCCTACTCTTTCCCACCTTTGGGTCTTTAGTTAAACTATTATTTTTATAGGAACATCTTTTAATCTTTATTTCTACTCTCTCCAAATATGTTCCTCTTTCAAGAGCCAGATTAGGCACCCCCTGCCCCCAGTCCTTCATAAAATATATTTTGACTCAGATTTCAAATAGGCACTCCATTATCTACTGTCATTTGCCTCTGAGTTTCATTTTTTCCATAAGTTTTACGGACAAACAATATCAACCTATTTGTAGTTCCCAGTCCACCCCATGCTGTTTCTTCCCTTCTGCCTGTACTTATTCTGTTCTCTTTCCTTGGAATGCCAAATCTTGGCCCTGACTACCCTCTTTGCTCAATTAACTACTAATTGTTTTCTAAAAATGAGCTGAAGTATCATCTCACACATCAGCCTTGGTTTGATGCTGTTTCTAAATGCTCCCATAATCTTTTGTTCCTATTCTACCAAGGCGTTACCAATCCATTTTATGACTGTCTGTTAGTTCCTATAGGTAGATTTGTGGTTTTCTCATCTTTATATATCTTTTTTTATATCTCTAATGTCCGTCATAATTCCTAGCATTAAATCTGTGTTTAATGCACATCTGAAGAATAAATAATATAAAAGGAATGGAAGACATAGTCCCCCTTGCAATAATTATAATTATAATTCAGTATATACATTGCAATACTTATAATTCAAGTATGAATTGGATTGAGTGGAATACAAAGCATAACTAGTCTATAATTGATTTTTTTTAAATAAGCAAATGGCAAAAAGTTAAGCTTTGGCATTTTGAGGGATGCCAGGCCCGAAAATGAACCCTGAGAAGTTATGTCACTGTGGATCATAACTTCAGAATGCTTGGAACTGGTGGCATGTCCTGTTGTCCTCCACAGACCTGTGATAGCCGACACCTGGTACTCGCTCTCCTACCTTTACTACAGTGCAGTGGGCTGCCTCGGATGCATTATTGCTGGAGTAATCGTCAGCTTCATAACAGGTTGGTTATAATTCCTCCCTTCGGGACCAAAGACGATATGGGCTACTCTATGCATTGGTGGACTAGGTGGCTGGCTTTTTTGGTTTGATTTCAGGTGCACCAAAGAAGCCTTCTTACCATAGAAATATGTCTACTTTCTTCAAGGTGACACACCAAAGCATCTCTCTGATTCTTATATATCTGATTACTAATACATAACATATATTAAAATATCTCTCATATATAATGTTATAAAAAACCAATAAGATGCTTTGGCTGACACATGACACTCAGAAGCCTGAGTATGGAAAGTCCTCTGTAGTGTAACAATCAGTAAGTAGGGTTTAACTATTCAGAGTGGTACTTTTTCCTTGTCTCAGTAAGAGCCTGGAGTTTTTCCCATCACCATCTTACAATCTCATGAAGTCAGCCTTTGCTAACTTACTAGAAAAGCAGAGGAAAGTCGTACTATTGTTTTTGCCTATGTTGTCCTTTGGAGGCCACTCCTCTAGGGTCCTGCAGTTCTCTGTAGTGAGCAGCTTCACTGTAAGCCATTTTTGGTACCAGTGTTTACCATCCGCACTTTGTGCCATAGTCTGTCTGCTAGTTCACTGTCCTTTCTGCGCCAGAGCCCGTGAGGGATTGGTAGTGGTGGTGAGAGCGTGGGAGGGAATGGGGTGGAATAGGTACACCCTGTACTCCTGTTCCTTTGCCTCCTTGGAGTACGTATTTTAGCTGAGTAAAGTGTTAAGATATTCTACTTTTCCATTTCCACTATATACCCATGAACAATGAGTAGTCAATATTCCTACTCAACACAAAATCTGAATGGCAACATTTCTGGTGACTGTGTACCAGAAATGCTATGTGCAAGGTCCTATGCCTTATTGTCTTGGGCATGATATCACTAGCCATTCACCTAAATTTAAGAAGAACTTGGGTATGATAAGGAATAGACAAGAAACTTTATAACTCCAGTCTTTCATGTAATAATAATGCTCCAAATATTTTTCATTATGTGGATGGTTTCAAATGAAAGATTATTTATACATTTGGTTTAGATTTTGTCTCAGTACCCCAATGACAGAGGAGGCTTCCTTGATGCTAGTGGGATACAACTAGGTATATCAGTGCAGTGGTTAGTCACCACTTAGAAGGGAGCCAAAGTTTCAGCTGCCTGAACATTTCCTTCCAAAGCAGGAAATGTGTGTACATGATATCCTGTGCCTTGCCAGCTTACATATTTTCCAGATGTGCATAAGAATTGGCATATTCTTATGTTGATGCAGCATCACTTATATTTAGATTGGAAATTCTTTGGCATCTTGAACATGAACAACTGTTCTAGTATCAATCCCTGTATTTTGTTTTTCTCTGAATGTCCTAAGTCTTAGTAAAATATCCTCAAGACCAAAAGGGAACACTCTATCACAGTCTAATTATGCCTCCAAATCTTTGGAAACCTTATTGAACCTGGCCACCATGTGTTCTGGCCTCCTGGTTTACAAATGGAATCATGGCTGTGTTGATTAGCACTTTCAGAGTATAGTAGTCTGTACTCATCTGAATCTTACCAAATTTTTTTCTCATTTACCATAAGGCTGCAGGTCTCAGATATAAAGCATTTAGATATTAGCCCATTACTTTCATCTTTTAGATCGAAGCTTAATAAAATAAAACTAAATCTGGACTACCACTTGTTTTTTTACTTTATAGAAACACAACATACCCATTCTCTTATTATTGACTATGGTTGATTTCACTCTGCAAAGGCGGAGTTGAGCAGTTGCAACGAAGACCAGCAGAGCCTAAAATATTTACTATCTAGCCCTTAACAGAAAAAAAATTGTTGATCCTTGTCTTAGATCATTGACCTTGTCAGAGAAATTTACTGGGTTACTTTCTAAATAGTCAGGAATGGTACAGGTCTATATGATGATCTGATATAGCACAATTGTCTTCTAGATTTCAGTTTGCTGCTGAGAAATCTAATGCAATTCTGATTTCTGATTCTTCTATGTGTTCTATCTTATTTCATTCTCTCTCCCCTCTGTCATGCATAGACAACACATACACACACACACACACACACACACTTTTCTCTATCTGTTGAAACTTCATGGACATTCTCTTTATTCCTAGGCTTCTTAAATTTTATGTTCCTCCATTAAATCGTTTCCACTCCTAACCTGGCTCTCCTGACTTCCAACTTAAGCCTATGTCTTGTATTCAGGGCTTTGGGGTTTGTGCCTTACATAAGAGTGCCCAGGAGTGGAGTCAAGTAGGGGATGGATTTTATTACTAGGCTGCACTTCTCCATGTGGAATCAGTAGCTTGGCACAGAATTGATTCTACTCAGAGGAAGGGGAGCCTTCTTCAAATTAACCCAAAGTTACAGTACAACTAGTGGCATTTCCTCTTCAAACCCGAGTTCATTATTTCCTCAGGAAAAACCCACTTCTCTACAGGAAATGGTGTCACCCCCCTTTGACCTTCTCCTTTTTCGCGTATTATGTCCATAGTCGTGTAGTCTCGTGACAAACCTGGTCTCAACCAATTTTCTCAACAGTCCAATGATGCTCAATCTCCAAGGTCTTGCTCATGAAAGAGCTGTGTAAGCTCACAGCTGAGGGTAAATGCAGAGCTTCCAATTTGAGAATTTGAGTTGCATTTTCATTTTTAACCTTCATGCCTGTGAGAACTGTAGCCCTATTTTGCATTACTGTTTACTATCTCCCAAAGGCATTTTTTTTTCCTAGAAGAAAACAGAATCTAAATCTGTATGAAACAAAGAGCCCTTTCCTTGTTAGCAAACCTCGGGTCCTGCTCTTAGAAACAATAGACATACATTATCTGCTGGAGTGTTTGATACTTTTGTGGTCCAGTCAGAGATAAAAGTCTTCTCTGTTTGAAACCCTGAAAATGGTTTTGTCCCAAATTAAATTCTGATTCTTAAATTCTAATTCAGACTTTCCCTTGGATAGAACTTTGAGGTTTTGCAATCCCTCCTGTCCCACCCATACCTAGAAACATATTAAGGCAAATGGAGGGTTAAAGGCTTTAAGATCATATATGTTTAACTAAACATATGTTCCAACATTTACTAGATTACAGAAAAGTTCAATATTTCCTTATCCATTAAATGAGAATAACGATATGCACCTAATTATTGGGATTACAAACTATGTACAATGTGCCTACTATGTAGAAGATAGTAATTGATAAATGTTTTCAATAGAATTCTCTTTGGTCAAATGTCTTTCATCAGGGTGACATAATGCCAGGGAATATATTACTTAAATTTCAATTTGAAACTTTAAGAATTTACATTTTTTTTTTTTTGTTTCTAGAAAGAAATTTGAGAAAAAGTTTGTGGACTGACACAGTGTCTGGCACATAGGGAGGAATTTGATCAGTGTGTGTAACCAGTACTCCACTACTTTCTGTAGAGACCTTTAGACTAAACTGGCTGTCAGACTAATGACTATCATTGAATGAGATTGGCTATTAGTAAATAGTCATCATGACACCAAAATTTGCAAAAAGTTCTGGAAGGAGGACACCATCAGCCTCTAAATCTTAGTTTTAATATCAATGTGACTCTTGTGTCACTGCAGTATTTGAAAGAATGAGACATGTTTTAAGGACAGGAAAAGGAAGTGTGAAGAAAGTCTAGAGTAGCTGGGGGGAACATGAGGCCTTGCTTGTCCAGAATATTGGGGTGAAAGGAAGAAGAAACATTACAAATACTCTTACTAATTTTACAAATACCGAATATATCTGATTAGCCTAAAAAACAAGAGCTTTCAGAAAGGAAGAAATTATATAATTTCTGATATCCTTTCTGTTGGCCTGCAGAGGGTACTAATACAGTTTTCCATGATCGATACTTAAAAATAAATATGTTCTCTCTGTTTAACTCTATAGCCATGAACTTGCCTGACCTGACAATTTATGGATATTTAAAAACTGACACCCACCCCTTTTGGCAGTTAACCAATTTCTATTTATTAACCCAGTCAGGCTTGTTTTCACCCTTACACTAAAAGTAACCTACTTCTCAAGTTGACAATGTTTAAATCCTCAAAGAAAGTCCTGGAAGCCTGCAACCATCTAACCATTTGTTCTTTTGTTTATAGGTCTCGAAAGAGGCGAGAATATTCAACCACTGTTAATTAGGCCAGTTTGCAATTTATTTTGCTTTTGGTCTAAGAAATACAAAACACTGTGCTGGTGTGGCGTTCAGCATGACGGTGGGACAGAGCAGGTGAGCTGATGTTTGAGCTTCTAAAACATGTACTGACTCCCCTTCTGCCCACTTGAACCAGCTGCGAGGGTGGGTGTGGGGAAGGCAGGTACCGAATGTTAGAACTGGAAAGAATCTGGGTTTCAACCTCACAGTTATCCCAGCTAATTAACTTTTAAGCACATAAATATGTTGATAGGTAAATGTGCCTTTGGGCTGAATTATTGGGTTTGCAAGTAATCAATTTCCAAAGTTCCTTTTAACCCCTGTAAAAGTGAATGCTAAGAGAAATATAAAAATGAGTAATAAAAAAGGAACAAAATAGGGGGCAGAGTCTACTCTAATTGTTAAAAGCATAAGCTTTAGGGTCAGACAACCCCGGCTTAATCCAGGTTCCATGTCTTACTTTCCTTGGGTAAATTACTTAGTTTGTCTAAACTTCAGCTTTTCTTATCTGAGAAACGGGGGAGATGATGCAGAGCAACATGGACACAAGCATTTCTAGTTCCATCACTGGGGGAATTTACCGGCAAAGAAGCAGCAGATGCACCTAACTCTCTAATTCCCCCAGCTCTCTTTCTCCCGCTAAGAAGTGTGTTTAGGTCAGGCAGGACTGGAGACACTGCCCAAGTACTGTTAAGGTCTCATCCGCCAAAGACCACCAGGAGCAGTCTGTAGCTACACGAAATTGAACTTGCTGACTTGAGGCAGTGGAACTGGGGAATGCCACCCTTCACAAAAGGGAGATGGACGTGTCTTTTGTAAGGTTTGGGCTCCCTCTGAAGGATTCTGAGAGGGTTCTAGGGAAGCAGAAAATGAAAACAAAGCTATCTGGAGGAGCATTGTTCATTAATCACTCAAAGGGTTGCTATGGAATTTGAGAACTGCAGGATATTGGGAGAAGCAATGTTTGTTTACCCTTAAGTTTACAGCTGGCCTTATCAGCGTCTGTCCTCCCAGGTTGATTAAGGGCAAAAGCATTACTTTCTTTGTTTTCTTTTTTAGTTCAAACTTATTTTCACTCTTTTAGTCCCAGTCATTTTATTCCTCTAGGACTCTGGGAGAGGGGCTCCGAACCCATATCACATCACATATATTTCTGAGTTGTCAATAGCTCTCCTCCCCAGAAAGCACCAGAATAGCATGCATATGACATAAAGCAGAGTTTGGTACTTACTGCAGCAGGGGGAGAGCACCTCCTTGGCAGAGACTCAGAATGGGGAGGTTAGGTGCAGATATCTAGAGGGTTCTGAGCTCACGTGGTTGAAGGCCGATCTTTAAATCTGGGGTTCTGATTGCAACTGGGCAAAACTGTGATGTGAAAGTATAAAATTGGAGAACCTAGCCAGGTGAGGGTCCTGAAATCAGTCTTTATAAGTAAACAGTGGTTTGATAAGCAAGGAGTTTGCCCCATTCAACAATCTATAATTCTGAGTAGGGGACTGTTTACCTAGGTGGGCAATTTATTTTGCTGAGAAGGCGGCTGGTTGTATCTATTGTTTGTATCAATGAATTCTGAGGAAGTTCTAGAAACAATAGGTCAAGTTATTTATTGGTTTACGGACTTATCTTCCTGGGCAAGAATTTCCTGGAATAAGTAATAAATTCCATGGATGCAGGTGGCTTCAGTTCTCAAGGCTGAGTTGGGAGTGGGAGGAAATAGTGTGTTATGGTTAGGCTCCTTTGCCAAAAAGTAATGTTGAGAAGCCTTCAGGGGAGTTTGCATACAGGTGCCCCAGTTATCAAGAGACACTGCTGTTCACAGGTAGAGAGGGGCCACCACCATCCATGACAGTTTTGTTTTTTCTCATAAGGTATTGATACTATCTCACAGGATGGCTGTATTCAATGGGAGATGTATAAATTTCTTCACGCAACACATTTATTGTAAATGCTCAATAAATTGTTCTTTTTTGTTTTTATTATCATTAGAAATAGTACCTACATGGATTATCAAAGTTATCAATTAGGAAGTGTCTTGGCTCGGAGTTGTTTGCACTTCTTTTGTATTTATATATCATTTTTTGAAGGGAAGGCCTAAGCAAGTTTCCCTCATGTTTATCTGGAATACTTCAAGACTGTCTGGTTAATATATGTCTTTCCATTTTCCTCAGGAAAACCTTGAGAATGGCAGTGCCTGGAAACAAGGAGCTGAATCTGTCTTCCAGAATGGACTCAGGCGAGAAAGCCTGGTCCACATTCCAGGCTATGACCCCAAGGACAAAAGCTACAACAATGTGGCATTCCAAATTACTCCTTTCTAAGAAAACACATGTGTGCATGCACACACACACACACACACGCACACACATACGTACCCCACATACTTCCTGCCTGTTTGTAAACTTGTGCAGTTGCTATTGCTAGAAGACAAGGATGTCCAATGTCTATTTATACTTATTTATAACTACAAACAGAATGGCTGCTTCTCAAGATATTCTTTGAAAAACCCCAAGTTTCAGGTGACAATAAATGCTAGACCCTAATATTCCTGACTACTTCCTTCTTGAATAAATTAGGGCTGGATTTCATCACCGTGCAACAAATCAAATCTCTTTGCTTCATGTCTTATTAAACTTCAGGTTTTTCATTTTAATAGTTTTTTAACCATCAAAATATATTGGAGTTTAGAGGCAGATTGGGAAGAGGAATACGCATTTTAATGTTCCTTTGCCACTACTGATAAAACAGGTGAATGGCATTCACCCCCAACACCATACCTCCACACATGTAGACACATTTCATGGCACCTGCCACCCTTCCCCCATCCTGCAGCGGCAACTGGAACACTTAACTGCTATTAACATCCCCTCACTGCTACCATGCAGCCCTCTTCCAGTCATTAACCGTCATTAACTGACCAATCATTAAAAATAATTCTGCTAAGCACAGGAGGAGAGACTGGTATGTCTGGTTAGTGGGAGCAACTATAACCAAAACTCTGCTCCCTTTGTGCTGTTAGTGCAGTATTTCTCCTTCCTTCACTTTGAAGTGAAAAATTGACTCAGTTCAACAAGAAGTCTGGAGTCTTTCTCCAGGGGTGGGTAAAGATGGAAGGAATGACCTACAGAAGGCTGTTAGGATAGCACTGTATAAAAAAAACTTGAAAATAGCTTACCAGTCTACGGGAGATTTCCTCAGCCATAGCGTTCTTTGGTGCAAAATGCATTGCCGTAGGACTTATATTATAGTCCACTCATTCAGCTCACGTGTGCAAGCTCAACTCACTGCATTAGGCGCAGGTGACAGAAGTAAACATCTGAACAGCTGAACTCTAGAAAGTAATTTTTAAAGTTCTGGATGGAGCAAGAGGGTTTTACAAATCAAAAAGTGAGTTGACAAATGAAGGGGCAGTGAAAGTTTTTTGGAAGAAGCAAGAAATGAAATACTGAAAAGAACCAGTACCACCAGGTTTAGGTGAGAGGACAGATAATAAGAAACAAAACCAATGTTTGGAAGTCAATATATTATGATAGATGTCAAATATAGGTAGGAGTAACAGGCCTAGAAAAGTATGTCAGCAAAGTAAGAAGACATGGTCCAAATAGGCAAGAGTTAAGAGTTCCAAACACTGTGTTGTGTAAATGTTACTCAGGAAGAGAAGCCTTCTTTTAAGAAGCATGAGATAGGGGAACATTTATATCACCAGTGTTTATTAGAGAAGATAGAAAGAGGGAATGAACAAACTGGAGTTTATAAACCAGAGCCCACTTGCTGCCTTCTCCCCCTCCACTCTTAAATAGGAGAGGAGGATAGAGGGAGAGAAAGAAAGAATTGGCCTGTGGTTTACAAAGAGACATGACAAAAAATACATTTGAGATAAGAAGGAAAGAAGTAAAATGAGAATACATTTGGAGAAATGTCAAAATGAAAAGAAACAGAATTTCTAGAAACACGTTTTTTTTTTTTTTTTTTTTTTAACTCCAGGAGAACTAATTAAGCCGTTGATCTAAGGATTTGCAAATTGACAGGTGCAATTATTTTCCAAATGATTCTAGACATTCCTATGAATTTATTTTAGGTGACTATTGAAATCTGGGCCGAACCTAATTGACTTAGTTAATACCTCATGCTAGGGAAGGAAAGAAAAACAAACAAACAAGCAAACAAAAGCAACCCTGAGGACGAGGATTAGATTAAGAGGAGGCATTAGATATTTGTGTATGTATATATATGTGTGTATACATATGTATGTAAATGTGCTTTGGAAAACATTTCAAAATTGTGAACTTTCACTTGGAATTATACAAAAATAAAATAGGTCATATAGTTTTTCGCTTCGCTCACAAATTATCCTAAAAACATTTCACTATGTCAAAACTTTCCCCAGAGAGCTTTTTAGGATTCTTATTCTTTTTTAGTCCCCAATTCTCTTGCCTGGAATGTTATCAAAATGCCATACAACTGGAAGATATTAATATCATCATAAAAATGGTTTTGCCTTCTTTTGTGTAATGAAATCTATGGCATTAGGACGTGACATTTCAAGAGATTTTAGAGGTCAGTATAGAAATTACTTCCATCTTTCTTAATTGAACAAACATGAAAATATCCAAGGCTCAGGTAGAGAGCAGATGGGAATCCACAGGAAAACTATCTTCCACAGCGTATACAAACCGTGTTTGTTGTGTGGGGAAGCAGAAGGGGACAGTGAAGTGCACAGTTGACAGATTTGGCTAGTTAGTGACAGCATTCTTCTCCTACCCTCACCCTTCCCTAGGATTGTCAGCTCAGAGTTGTGTCAAGAC
>JAQIFY010001685.1:0-13970 GCA_028533085.1 Varecia variegata | reverse complement strand
GGGTCCTCGTCACCGACAGCCAGAGCCATGAACGTGACCTGGAGCAGTCGCCTGGGCCTCGCCGGCCGTTCCCTCTCCCGAGTGGGGGGGGAGGCATTTTTCCTGGTTCCTCCGTGGAAAAGCACCAGGTCCCTCCATGCAGAAACCAGTAATCAACTGGGCCTGCCCTCGGAGGCTCTGTCACCCGACACAGGCAGGGACGCCAAGGGGAGAGCAGGACTCTTTAAAGAGAGAAATCATTTCTCTCTGCTACGTGTCTGGGGACTGCCTATCTTTTGAAAGGTGCCAAGAGAACGCAACAGCCAAACTGGAGAGAATATGCTAGAAAGTTTCCAAAGCATGGGAGCTGGTGTTGATGAAGGCAGTGCTTTCGTGAGGCCTCTCAGACCCAAGACTGGCCTCGTTTCATGTCACTACCACCAATAATGATAAGACCCACCAGCACAGCCCACTGCGTGTCAGGCACTGATATCTTTGCATTGCGCTCGGCATCTCCAACGCTGCAATCAGCTCACCCATTCGCAGGGCTGCTGTGTCAACACATAAAAGATGCTTCCAAGGAGACAAACAGGGAGCATTGTGTATGTAAGCACTTGCCACTGTCATCGTCACCATTGCTACAACTGTTGCTATTACTGCCACCCCGCAAGGTAGGTGTCATCTCCCTGGAACAGGAGGGTAGACTGAGGCTCAGGGAGTCTGATTTGCCCAAGGTCACCAAGGAGGTGAGATGATACTGTGGTTAAACCAACAGGCTTCAGCATGATGTTCCAGCGTTCAAATCCTGGCGTGGCTGTTCGGTAACCACACGCCAGCCTGGGCAAGTTATCTCCCCTCTGAGCTTTGGTTTCTTCTTCTGCAAAATGGAGAGAGATCCAAATAGGGGTTAAAGTAATGATTGTTTGTTTTTGTTTTATTATTACAAAAGCTGAACTCTAGGGTTCAGAAAGTAGCAGTTTTGTGTTTTCTAAAGACTGAGTCCTCCCTGCTCTTTAGAGAAGAGGAAAGGACTTTCTATTGCTAAGGTTATGTTGGCTCTGTCGCTACTGGTCAGTAGAGGATTAGCTTGATCTGCCATAAAAGCTACCATGAGAGACACGTTGTTGGCAGGACTCGGGTGCAGGGGGAGAAAGGGACAAGGTGGGAAGGAGTGAGGGAGGAGACCCAACTCCAGGGCCCTGGGCCAGAAGCAGTACTCAAGGGAGACCAACGCCCAGCAAATGCCAGGTGAGAGGCCAAGAGACAGAGCTGAGAGGGACGTCTGGGACACCGGCGATCTCTGCTAGACCAGAGGCCCTCCTGCTCTCCACCCTCCTCCAAATCAATCCTCTGGGGCAAGAGAGGCGTCTGCCCACGGTCATTCATCCATACCATGTACAGGTGCTCCAAGCGCACTTATCTCCCTCGACCACAACACCCCCCACCCCCAGACAGCCACAGACCTAAGGCAACCTGTGGATCCCAAGCAGGCAGTGAGGAAGATCCCCACCCCTGCACAGGGGGAGTTGAGGTGATCCCACCTAGGCATTCTGAGCTGAGAGAGTGGGAGTGGAGGCCACTGTTCCATCAGCTACCACCGTTGTCACTATCATTTTCATCATCGTCTCAGGTTGGGCTGCAGGTGGGGGAGGGACCCTCTGAACTCTGCTCCCAAGTCCCTCTAAAACCTCTGACCCTCCAGCAGTGACCTCTTTCCTCTGTCCATCCAGACGCCTGGAGGGAAAACCATCGTTGCTGTCTACCTCCCACCACCCGTGCGGGCTGGCCAGCAAACTCTCCACGGGCAGGGAGAGAGGGCTGCGGGCAGTAGCCGGGGTCCCCGCTCGCTCTGCTTCTGCGGCAGGGGCGCGGTGAGGGGGGGAGGCCGAGGCTTTTATACACAAAGCAGATGCACCATAAACTCATACTCCCCGGGCACAGACACTCCGGGGGAACTGCTGCCGATTTTACCCACTCGTTCCTCTGAAAATAGCTGCACACACTATCTGCCAAGTTTCCGGAACAGAGCAAGTGCTGAGGAATAGGGAACTGGTGGAGAGAAGGAGTTTGGGGTAGTAGGAAGTAAACCACACTGCTCTGCCCAACAACGGGTCTCTGAAAGAAAAAAAGGATTGGTAATGGATTTTATCATGTCAAGTGTTTTTAATAATAGCAATACTAATTGCCTTCATTTTTATAAAGCGGCAACTCTGTCCTGGCTCTGTGCTTTTATACACAATTCCACGTAACTCTGCTGGTGTTATTAGTATCCCTGTTTTTACAGATGAGTAAAGTGAGGCTCAGAGAGGCTCAGGAACTTACCCCAAGGCCACACAGCGAAAAATAGCAGAATCACAATTCAAAGCCAGGCCTCTCTGACTTCTGAACTCTTTCCACTATACCCAGCTGCCTCTCAAACAATTCATTCACTTGTACCTCTCAACAATGATGGATGGAAAGAGAGAGAGAATTGCAAATACCTATGGTGAATGTAAAACCCATCTCTACTACCCACTTTTCTAGATGAGGCAGCTGAAGTTCCCAGGGGTTGAATAAAACTTTCTCCAAGTCACTCAGTCGTCTGAAATCAGAGCCCATCAGTCTCTTAGTGGCTATGTGCTGAGGGTTCACTACATATCAGCTGCTGCCCAGGGGACTTAACGGTGAACCAGACAAGCTCTGCCCTCATGGAGCTTAAAGTCTGGCAGGGCAGACGGACTTAACCGAATAGCAACAGCCAAGTGGAGTCTGTGTTGCAAGAGGGGGAAACACAGAGGAGGCAGAGCTGACCTCTCTGGTGGCCAGGGAAGGCGTCCTTGGTGAAGAGAGGTTTGGGCTGATGCTCTCTGGAAGAGCAGGTGTCGGGGAAACACAGTGGGTTGGAGGCCGGGATCAGCTGGAGTGTCTGCTCGGAGGGGACAGTGGCAGCAAGAGGACTTAGGAGGTTCACAGCCAGATCACAAGGGCCCTAGGAACCTGCTCATGCATTTGAACGTTGTCCAACAGCAATGGGGCCTCACTGGAGGCTGTCAACAGGGCTTGAGGTGACCTTGTTTGGGTTTAAGCAGGATCCCTCGGGCTGTTGGGTGGCTGCAGGAGACTCATTAAGAGGTGACTGTGGTCACCCAAGTGAGGCAAGTGTGGCTGGGACAAGGAGGCAGCTGTAGGGATGGGGAGATGTGGGTGAATCCTCAAATGCCTGAGAATTGACAAGACCTGGTTGGATATGGGGTCCACGGTGGCCTGATGTCCTGGACATTTGGCCATCCCTCCCCATTTTGAATGCAATAGTTAGTTGTTGGACCTTATGTGTGCCCTGATATTTGGTTCAAAAACGACAGTCCCCTTAGCGATTACAGGTAGGTATCCCCACTCCCACTTTGGTATTTACTCCTGTCCTGTCCTGATCCTTTATACAAGAAGACGGCCTTTCCAGAGAGGCACACACCTTTTGAGTAGGTGTAAGCACATTTTTCATCCGTGGGCCCACGATGACGGACTAATGCCCGCCGAGAGACGTTCACATCTGAATCCCCAGAACCTGTAAATGTGTCACCTCACATGGCAAAGGGACTTTGCAAATGTGACAAGTTAGGGAACTGGAGATGGGGACACGTTCCTGGATTATCACAGGGCCCTGACAGAGGGGAAGCGGGAAGGTCAGGCGTTGTGATGAGGAAGCAGAGTGGTCCATTTGGAAGCCAGAAGAAGGGGCCTCTAGACTCCGGGAAAGACAGAAAAGGATTCCCCGTTGGAACCTCCAGAAGGAACGCAGCCCTGCGGGCACCTTGATTTTAGCCCCTATAAGGCGCATTTTGGACCTCTGACCTCCAGAATGTAAGGTAATGAACTTGCGTTGTTTGAAGCCACGACATTGGTGCAAATTTGTTACAGCAACAGTAAGAATATAACGCAGCAGGCTTCTTAGTCTAAGGGAAAACTGTACTTCACAAGGTAGCAAATCAAATGATATTTCAGGTCAGTATTGTAGTCACGCAAGGAGAGACATAAGGGAAGAAGCAAGTGAGAGGACAGACAGAGAAACAGAGATGCAAACACAAACGGGAATAAAAGCAGAGTACAACAGACACCTACGGTAGGCGCATTGAGTTGCGTAACTCAGCCCCGCCGTGAAAAAGACACGCAGAAGTCCTAACACCGGTATCTGAATGTGACCTTCCTTGGAATAGGATCGTGCAGGTGTGATGAGTTAAGTCCATGTGAGGTCTTGCCAGCGTAAGTGGGTCTGTGACCCAATATGATTGGTGCCCTTACAAGAAGTGGCCACATGAAGGCTGAGACACACAGGGAGACCATGGTGTGACGACAAGGCCATGATTGGAGCCAAAGAATGCCACAGGTCGCTGGCAAACCACGAGCAGCAAGGAAGAGGCAAGGAAGGATGCAGAGGGAGATGGCCCTGCAACCACCTTGATCTCAGATTTCTGGCTTCCAGAACAGAGAGATGGTCGATTCCTGTTTCTTCCCTAAGTCCCATTAAGTTCTATGGCTCTATAATTCTAATAGAGCAATTAATTTCTACTGAGAACTCTAAGTGGTCACACAAACTCCCTTTAAAGTTGGAAGATCCTCTAGAGCCGTATCAGTTTCTGAAGAACGTGGAGATCAGGGACTTCTTGGAGAAGACAGATAGTTGGGAGAGGGGCGCAGGGTTGGGGAGAATAGCAGTTGGGAAGATCTCCGAGTGTGTGAATCCCAGGGGACATCCCCAGTGACACGGCCCAGTGCGTGTGCAGATGAGTCAGGCCAACCCGAGGGTCGGCCCAGCCTCAGCCTCCAGCCTTGACTCTGTCCCCAGCCCAGGGGAAGGCAACACAGCTTGAACCTCAGGATCTTCACGTGAACAACGAGGGTTCGAGACCAGGTCAGGGACGGATGCAGGGGCCAGGCAGGCAACTCAGCTGTGGGAAGGTCGAGTGTGAGACTCATGATCTGGGGGTGGAGGTGGGAGAAGGGAGAGGTAACGTTACCCCCCCTATAGTGGGGGGACATTGGACTTGTCTCAAGACATTTTTTGGTTGTCACAGCTCAGGGCAGGGGAGTATTATGGCATCGAGTGGACAGAGACCAGGGAAGCTGCTCAGCATCTCACAATATACAGGACAGCCCCCCCACCACCACCCGCCCCAGAAAACAAAGAATCACCTGGCCCAAGATGTCAGTGGTGCCAACTTTGAGTGGCCGCAGCCAGAGTCCATGGGCATTCCGGTTTGATTTTTTTTTAAGTGTGTGGCGATGGCAGATAGAAAGATAAAATAGATGGATGGATGAGTGGATAGATGGATAGCTAGATAGAAACACAGGGTGTCATCAGTCATCAGGTTACAACCAGGACAGAGAGACTTCCGGCTCGGGCCATCTCACAGTCTACTGTTGAAGACCAAGCACATCTTTGATACAGTTACAAGATCTTGCAGGAGAAAAATGTGATCAATTACAGGCATCACAGCTGCTGAGGGGCCACTCTGTGGTCCCATCACTCTGTGGTCTCCTCTCCATCGGCCTCTGTTACTGGTCTAAGGGGAGTGAACGGCATCTAAGAGCTGTCCGGGACAGCCCACAGCCAGGCTCGAGTTGGGATGGAAGCACATTCCCTGAAGACTCCCAGCCAGGGCAGGGGGTGCGTTATACACCCCCACCCTTCTGCATGGCACTTGTCACGTGGCAACAACGGTTATTACCCCCTGAGAATCACCTCCCCCAGTGGACCCTGTGTGTCCTCTGCCCTGCGGAATCTCCGACCACGAGCTGCAGTGCTCATCACTTGTTTGTCGAATGAGTAAACTACTGTAGGTAGTAACTGCACTATCTGAACCAGGATCCCCACGAATGAGGCTCTGACACATGAGATCACCAGAGGACACCAGAATCCAGGCTGCCTTCAAAGACCGAGGTTGCCATCCTCGGGGGTCACCGTTTCAAATGTCTGCTTAGAACCATTCCGTTGTGCTTCGAAGCCAGGGGCTGCTTTGTGTCTCTTGCTCCAAGTCATATGCAACCCAGGGAGGAGTGTGGGAAACCGTGCTCGAGAGGGCAAGTCAGAACGCTCTGGGCCACGTGC
Source organism: Varecia variegata (assembly GCA_028533085.1). Classification (NCBI taxonomy): domain Eukaryota; kingdom Metazoa; phylum Chordata; class Mammalia; order Primates; family Lemuridae; genus Varecia; species Varecia variegata. The sequence continues at coordinate 7,909 of JAQIFY010001685.1, read as the reverse complement.
AACCGGGGTCCAAAAGAACACCAGCGCGGCTCAGGCAAATGTGTGGACATGTTTGGCATCTTTATTTTTCTTCTAAGTACCAATTACTCATCCTGGGCCCAAATGGTGGCAGGTTTCCTTCCCCAAGGGGACAGATTGCAGAAACCAGAAGAGAGAGGTGGGTAGGGGGAAGCTGAGCAGGGGAGGAGGGGAAGGCTGGATGGCACCTTTGCTGCAGACAGGACGAGGCGAGCCCTGGGAGCGGCCACCTCCGGGGCAGCTGCAGCCTCCCGCAAGGTTATCTGCAGCGGGCACAGGCTCGAAAGCAATAAAAGTGAGTCATCGTCACCCAGCGCGAGCCAACTCAGGCGCTCGGGGCTCAGTGAAGCGTGTCCCCAGATGCAAAGTTACTCAAATTCTGGAATGAGTTTTGCCTGAATAAAGGGCGAACAAATGTCCGTGCCCGTAAAGGCTGTGCTGTGTACAGCCAGCGTGGCCGACAGAGCGGGGTGATCAGCTGACAAGCACCACCTGAAACGAGCCTCGGGCCGGAGACAGCGCCATACCTTCTAGACACATCTGTCCTCGGGCTCCTAACTCAGGCTGCCTTGCTGTGTGCCCTTGGGCAGGGACTTCACCTCTCTGATCTTAACGCCCCTAAATGATCACTAAGGGCCCTTCATGCTCTGAAATTCCGTGCAATAGCTAGCTACAAAGAGCCCTGTGGGTTATTCATTCCAGGGTTTATGTTTGCATTTTAACAGAGCGTCTGTTCTCTCAACAGCATACTGGTGATGGGTACAGCTCCCTGAATCCAGTTGTTCAGGTACATCCTGGTCCCATCATGTTTTAGCTCTGTGACTTCAGATATGTTACTTAACCTCTCTGAGTCTCTAAGATACATTATCATGCCAAGGATAATATAACCAATGGAAAGGCGGGAAGTCTTAGCCCAAATCCCTAGGCATCCACCTTTGGAGTGGATTTTCCCATTGTCCGGGCATCTGCAGGCTGAGGTTCCTGGACCATTCTGTTTGGGGCAAGAAGTTGAAGCATCACACTAGCCACTGCCACTTGCTCCTCAGATAACGGCTTGCAAAGCCCCCAGGTCATCGTGCTTCCTTGCTCTCGTTATTACACATTCTCTTCTTCGTAAACCTAGCATGATCCAGAACTATCTAGCCAATTTATTACTCACTTAATATCCGTCCCTCTCCACTACATTTAAGCTCCAGGAGATCACAGTCTTCATCTAGTTCATAACTGTCTTCCCAGCAACTAGCATAGCACCTGGCACACACCGGCTGCTCAAGACACCTGTTGTTGAGTGAATGAATGAAGAGTGAACGAATGAATGAATGAATTCCCCTTATCAAGCTGCTTCTCACGTCAGTCTTCCCAAAGTGTCTCCATATCCCCACTTTGCAGAAAAGGAAATCGAGGCTTGTAGGGTGGGAATAACCCAAAGTCATAGGGCAGTGATTGGTACCCAGGCCTGCCTGACTCCGAATTCCACGTGTCACCCCTTCCCAGGAAGGTGTCTGCACTTTAACAAGAAAGTTTTGGTGAAAGCACCAAAAAGAGGTTAAGGTCAGGGGCTTTGAGTCTGCCAAGCCCATGTCCCATCTGAGTGCTGCGGGGGACTGACTTGGTCACGTGACTTAACCTGGCACTGACTTTCCTCATCAACAGCGTGAGAATAATACAACTAATATGTCCCTCATAAGGTTGGGATTATCAGGATGATTAAGCCCCCTTTGCACAGTGCTGGGCACACAGCAGGCCCTCGGTAAACCTCCTCTGTTATTTATTGGTTGCTACTTCTACTATGACCTTGTCAAAAACCCCACTGGGCCTCCCTGCCCAGCTCAGCATTTTCTCTCTCCTTCCACTCCCTCTTTCTCTCTGCCATCTCCAAAGACAGGCATGCCAGCCCCCACGGGACCCCCTTCTGCACTGTTCCACCCCACCCCCGACACCAAGCCCACGTGTGGGACTCTTACATGCGGTCCCATGCAGCCCACAGCCCTCTGTTCCCCATTCCAGGCTGTGCACCCCGGCTGCCCTCACCCCCCCCCCCGGGCCTCGGGCCTCCCCGACCGCCCCCTCCACCCACTCGCATGCATGTGGCACGAGTGGGCACACGTGTTCCCGCCGCATGTGGAGCCCGCACCTGTGGGAGGAGAGCCAGCCCCAGCTGCCGCTGCGGCTGAATCAGGACAGCAAATCTCGCCACCCCCTCACTCCTTAATCTGTTGCAATCTGGCTTCCTCCCTACGCCACCCAAACCTGCCCAAGCCAGGGCCACCAACAACTCCCACTCGCCGAGCCCAGCATCTTTTCCATGGCCCGTGGGTGCCACTTAGGAGCATTTAAATTTGGTGACCACTACCCACCCCATCTCCCTCCCCTAACTCCCTTCTCCACCCACTTCTTGGCCCCTGCCTGCTCCTGTTGGCTCTTTCCCCATTTCTCTGTCTGTCCTTCCTGTTCAGATCCACCCGCTCCCACGCTCTTCCGCCCAACGAACATTCGTGAAGCCCCTGCCCTGTGCTGAGTGTTGCTGGGTTGTGGTGAGGAACAGGCAGACCCTGAGGGCGCCGTGAGCTTACACTCTGCAGCGACATGGGGCGGTGATCAAATTCCAGCTCTGCTGATCCTCTGGTTGTGTCTCTTTGGGCAGCCTGCTCACCCTTACCAGGCCTCAGTCGCCATTTCTGTAAAATGGGGATAATTGTGAGATTTGCATGAATGCCTATACAGCAATAATGATAGCAGAGACCTGTACTGGGCTCCAGCAGGTGCCGGGCCAGACCGCACCCCCCGCCCCGGGACACTCACAGCCTCTGCCAAGTACATAACAGGCACTCAATAAATACTTGATGAGGAAATTTATACAGTACGCCAGGCACAGTGTCTGAGTGACTGTGTCTCATCTGCATGACAAACATATGAGATGAGGTAAGAGAGGCTCAAAGATGCGGTAACTTACCCCCAGCCACCCAGCTAAGGCTGGTAACCAGGTCTGACCAATCTAAGACACCGGCACATGACCACCATGCTCTTTTGTCACAGGTCCCCTGCACCATGCTGCAGCCCAATTGGACTGTCCATTCACTGTTTCCCAGATTTTGCTTAATCTGGACCTTTGCTTGGAATGCCCTCTGTGTTCCTGCATACTCGGATTCTTTATGATCCAACTCAAAAATATCATGTCTATTGAGAATTTTTTTCAGATACATCCCCAGCCATTGTGTCTTCCATCAAATTCCCAACACACTTCCACCCAATCCCCATTCATAGATTCACACGTTCATTCAAAAAACATTTGCTGGGCACCAACTTTGGGCCAGGCCCATGCCAGGTGCTTGGCATAAAGAGCTGGATCAGGCACAGTATCCTGCCTCTCAGGGCTCACAGTAAAGCCCAGGAATTCATCCATGCATCCATCCTTCCATCCATCCATGCTTCCATCATCCATCCATGCATCCATCCTTCCATCCATCCATGCATGCATGCTTCCATCATCCATCCATGCATCCAGGCACACATGCATCTATCCATCCATCCATCCATCCATCCACCTATCCATCTATCCATCCATGCATCCATCCATGCAGCCATCCTTACATCCATACATCCATGCATTCATGCACTCATGCATCCATCCACCCATCCATGCTTCCATCCATCCATCCAGTATATACTGACTGAGCTCCTCCTATATGCCAGGCATCATTCTAGGGGCTGGGATTATAGCAGCAACAAGACAGTCATGGTGTCTGCCCTCATGGGGCTTGCATTTCAGTGGTAGAAACAGACAATAAATGAATAATAGGCCTTAAATAATGTGTATGGAGGACTTACCATGTTCCAGCTACTCCGCTTCATATGGCCAAACCAGCAGCTGAAGTCACCCCAAAGTGGCAGCAGGGGAGTTCCCACAAGGGAGTGCCCCAAACCCTCCCAAGGTGGGGCCAGCTGGAATTCCAAAGAAAAAAGCGCTAAACACCAGAGTGATCAGTCCAAAGCATTTATTAGGGGAACTTACCTACCAAGAGCTACAGCGATCTCCCCGATGGATGGCAAGAGAAAGAGGGTGTGCTACCCAGGTATGTCCACAGCAGGGAGCTCAGGATATGGAGTTTTTATGTTGGTTTAAGGAATTTGGCTCAGAGCCGGGGCCTGTTTCTTTTAGTGTTTGGAGCAACAACCTAGATACCTGTATCAGTGCCTGGGAATGTTCAAGGCCCCAGGTTGGGTTCAGTCTTGCTGGGAAAAACCTGCAGCTTCCCAGGTCACAGTGCGATCAAGGCACTCTGTGATTTCCACACTCTTCTAAGCACTTCACATGTCCTACTGATTTCATCCTCATAACAACCCTTTGCTATTGGTACTATTATAATCCCATTTTATAGATGGGGAAACTGAGACTTGGGTCAAATAACAACCAAATCCCTCGGCGGGTAAATGGTGGACCAAGCTCCTAACTCAGGACATAGAATCTATGCTCGTAACCAGCACACTAGACTGTTTCCCCAATAATTACCCAAATAAACAAGAAGCATGTCAAATGGCAGGGCATGCTCTGCACAGAAGTAACAACAAGTGATATGAAAGAGACAGCAGGGGCAGGAGAAGGTCAGAGAAGGCCTCTCTGAGGAGGCGACATTGGAGCTAGATCTGAATTACAAGAACATAGGAATTGTTTTTCAAACTTTAGGGTATTGCAGAACCTCCCGGCAATGTAAAAATATGTACAGATTCCTGAGCTTCATCCTAGATCTGCTGTGTTGAAATACAGTGGTGAGGGCTGCATTTAGTTTTGGTTTATTCCCTCCAGGACATGTCGTAGTCAGGCTTAGACACAGTTTAAGAGACAGACAGATGGACAGACAGGGTGACATATAAGTCAGCAAGTTGTCACCTAACCGTGAATCCCAGAGCTATGTCCAAGGAGCTGGAAGCACAAAAGACCCTGCAATTCATTCTTTCTGGGAAAATCAGGAAAGTGTGCCGAAGATGGGGCCTTTGAACACAGCCTTAAATGGGAAGCAGGGTTTGCAAAGGAAAGAAGAATTTGGGGGTGGGGTGTCCAATCAGAGAGAGCAGCACCATGAGAGGCCCCAGGCTGCGGCCAGGAGGTGACTGCCAATGGGGGTGGGGTGGGGGACAGCCCTGCATCAGGGTGCCCCCGGGAGAGGCAGCTGAGGTTGGAGTTGGGGCAGCTGAGGGCCACGTGGGGAAGGAAGGACTTTGCAGGATCTCTGAGGAGGCTGGAGTTTCTCCTGAGGCCACCAGGAGGCGCCAGAAGTCAGGGGGTCTGGCTCAGTGGCTTCCCCAAGCTGAAGTGGCCCCAAGTGGGCTTAGCAATGACGTGGCTGTGGCAATAAAGAGTTTATAAAGAAATAAAAAGGCCTGAATGAGAGCCATAGAGATGATTTACACCATTTCTGTAGCACGCCTCTTGGCTCGTAGTAGAATTAGGGTGTTTGTTCTGTCTCCCCACTAAATTGTAAGATACTTGTGGAACTAAAACCTATGTAATGTATCGGCGGAAGCAGGGTTCCTCAACCTTGGAACGATCAACATTTGGGACTGGTAATTCTTTGTTGTGGGGACTGTCCTGTGCGTTTTAGGATGTTTAGCAGCATCCCTGGCCCCTACCCACACGATGCCAGTGGCACCCCCATCTCAACTAGCGACGAGCAAAAAGCATCTCGTGGCGTTGCTGACTGTTCCTTGGGTAGCAAACTCACCCTCGGTCAAGAACCACTGGCTTAAAGTGGTCCTGTGGGGTGTCCAAATGTGGGCTCTGCCCCTTCCCAGCAGGGTGATCTTGGGCAGATTGTGTCACTTCTCTGTGCCTCAGTTTCCTTGTCGAGTAGGGATAATAAAGTGTCGACCTCAGAATCATCATAGGAATTAAACACAACGATGTGTGACGAAGGGCACAAGGTAAATGCCAGGCCTCTGAGCACACCAGGGTTTGGGGATGGTTGTGGTGCCCACGATGTAGCAATGACGCTCCTGACTCAAGAATTTCCCAAAGGTGTGTCCCAAGGAATACTGAACTCAAAAAGTATTTCTCTTTAAAAAGGATCTCAGGACAATAAATGCAGGATACCCCATTCTTTTTGAGCAAACCAGGCATATTCAGTTAATTAAGACTCTGGGAAGTCCTGCAGTCATTATTACTGGAGCTCTGGGAAGTCAGAGATCCAGTCTAGTTCGCTATGGCATCCCCAGTCCTAGCAAAATGCTGGAGAGCCCACAGTAAGGATGTGATAAGTGATTAAATGAAATGAATATTCACATGAACGCACTTGTTAATTACAGAAGCCAGTTTGGCTGCATTTAACCCAGTGTTTCCCAAGCTTTTTGGACCACTGCATCCTGTATGCCCCTAAGACTAGAGCCCCCCAGACACTCTCTGGAAGATGCAGCCTTGCCCTGGGATGCTGAGGCGCAGGTGAGTGGCTGTGAAAGGCAGACATGACCACAGGACAAGTTTCTGGCATCTGTGGTTCCCAGAGACTTCGTTTTCAGTTAAAATTAATTTTTAACATTTTATTTTAGCTCCAAAATGAGCCCTAAGAGATGAAAAAGCAAATGCATTCTTGGCCAAAAGGATGCCATTTTTTAAAAAAAGAAATATAGCAACCTCTGGTGCCATTTTGTGTGCAGTGAAGCAAACAGTCCCCGTAGAGGTGATGTCTGCCTCACTCCTCACATCCAAAGAGATGTCAGTCACTGCAAAGGTCAAAGCTCCCACACCCCAAAAGACTAAATTTCTCTCAAGACAGCACTTCTATTTAATAGCAACTCCGTCCAATGGTGGTTATGGCAAAAGTCAAGAAAATTGCCTATTTGCAAACCCAGTTCCAGTTTCTGATTTTTCAAGTGTATGTTTAGACTAATGCCCACCTTGTTTGCATCTAAAATTTCCATCTGGATGAACAGTAAGCAAAATAAGCCATCATGAAAAAACATGCTTTAGAGACACAAAAGACTTTACACAGAAATGGGAAAAAACCTTAGCTCAAATGAGAGCTCTCATTTGCTATGTGCCCACTTGATGTCAGATGCTATTCTAGCTGCTTCACATATGCAAATTAATCTAATTAAGAAGTGAGTCCTTGTTATCTTTTCCATCTTACAGCTGAGCACACGGCAGTTAGAGAGGTAGAGTGGACTGCTCACAGGACACATAGCCGGTAAGGGAGAGAAATGGCATTTGGACCATAGTCTTAACACTACCCTACGCTCCATGGCCTCAGTAACTTGCAGTAATCACCAATGCTATCTTTATTTTTAAGAAAAGTTTTAATATGCACTCTGTTATCCATTTATACTATTAATTATCTGATAGAAGTATGAAAGGTATGCGGGGAAAGAGTCTGTGTCTGTGCCCAGGACATATTAGAGTCCTTCCTGTGCTTAACTCCCACCTCTTGGGACCCTGGAAGACTTGAAAGGCAAGAGATAGCTACCATTTTTTGAGCAATTCAGTATTATTCCAAATCTACCTCTTATTGCCTTCTTTCGTGCTCCCTGTGTTGTTAAAAAACAAACGATAGGCCGGGCGCGGTGGCTCACGCCTGTAATCCTAGCACTCTGGGAGGCCGAGGCGGGCGGATTGTTTGAGCTCAGGAGTTCGAGACCAGCCTGAGCAAGAGCGAGACCCTGTCTCTACTAAAAATAGAAAGAAATTATATGGACAGCTAAAAACATATAGAGAAAAATTAGCCGGGCATGGTGGCGCATGCCTGTAGTCCCAGCTACTGGGGAGGCTGAGGCAGTAGGATCGCTTGAGCCCAGGAATTTGAGGTTGCTGTGAGCTAGGCTGACGCCACGGCACTCTAGCCCGGGCAACAGAGTGAGACTATGTCTCAAAAAAAAAAAAAAAAAAAAAACGATACACTTCTGG
>JAQIFY010001683.1:0-13971 GCA_028533085.1 Varecia variegata | reverse complement strand
TGGGCACTACTAAAAAGCATGATTGCAGCATTATTTCATTAATGCCTAAAATGCTCATTATTTTAAAAATATAAATTCCCCTATTTCTCTTTCCTGAAAATGTAAAATTCCATATTTGTTAGATGATTCTTCTACCGTTAATTTGTTCACATTATTTCTATGTTTGTCTTTCTTAATAGCAACAATAGTGGAATAGAGATGTTAAGTCTGTGATTAATTATATTTTTTGTTTTTGTTTTTAAATATGAATATTCAAAGATTTAAAAACTCAGTTGAGAAATGTCAACACTATATTCCTCCCACTCAGTTTTAACAAATACCGTCTATCTTAAAATTGTCCTGCATTGGCATCAAACTCCCTAAATAACAACAGAAAAACTAACTAAATGCTTATAAAATAATAGCTTTCTGTTGCAAAATTATAATTTGTTATACTCAGAGGAGATCAGCTGTTCTTGAAGAAACAAATGATTTTCTAAGAACAGTATATTAAAGATCTTAAGTTGCTTCACTAGCTTGATTTTATACAACTTCCATCAAATGGGATTTGGTTGATGAAACTGCAAAATCAAACAATCCATATTTTGTTTAGAAGAGTCATTTTTCAAATGCTTGGAGGATGTAGGATGGAAATGATCATTGCCTGGTATTCCACTTCTTTGTGAAATGTTTATGGAATGCCTGTGGTTATTAAGCATTGTGTTTACTGAATATTAAGGTGAATGAAGTACTGTCCCCTTTTCAAAAGAACTTCCTGTTAATAAGGGAGTGAAACCAGAAGAGTGGAATGGTTTGGGGGTGGTGTAATATTGGAGATTGGAAGACCTGTGTTCAGTTTGGGTTGAACTCAACTACTTTTAAAAGCTTTTGCAAGATCAGGTCAGGTATTAGTAGGTGCATTATGGGTTGAGGTGGGGGAAGATCAGGGGCATTAAAAAACCCCATCCCACTCATAGTTCTCTGTAGATGAGCAATGATCAGTGAGTTGACTTTACACTTAATTAAAATAATGGGATCGGAAAACTTACAATCACTGGAATACTGACATGAGTTTAGTAACGGGAATTTCCAAGCACTGCCAAAGTTTTATTTTAGCTGTTAATTCTAACCCTGTTTGTCTCCAGAAACTTCTAAACATGGAGCATTTTAATTTGTCTCCATTCTCTATATTTCTGATATTCTGTCAAAAATATTTATAACCAGGGAAGTATTCCAAAAGCTGGCAGGAGTAAGCAATGAGAAGGAGCATACATTTTGAAACTGGATCATCAATCCCCCAAACTTTAAATTGATTAGGCTTCATTCAGGAGGACTAGGCTGGAGGATAACTTTAATCATAAGGCTAGGATTTCTTAGGCAAAATTATAACTTTGGATCATCCGATTCTTTATGAAATATTTTAACCATTTCTCATGTTTTGTCGTGTTGACCAGCATGGGGAAATCACGTTTATCAGACTGAAGGTAACATTTCCTGAGTGAAAACCAGGTGCCAGGCACTCTTCTCAGGGTCTAATACGCACTGTCTCCTAGAAGTGTATAAAGACATCCTGTCACATTGTTCATGGATCTAGCCAATATTCATATTATTCTTTTTTACTTGGATATTTGTTTCATTTCATAATTTCTTCTCTTTCAGCTCTTCTTTATGCAACTATTTTTGGAAATGTTACCACAATTTTCCAGCAAATGTATGCGAACACCAACCGCTACCATGAGATGCTGAACAATGTACGGGACTTTCTGAAACTCTATCAGGTCCCCAAAGGCCTTAGTGAACGAGTCATGGATTACATTGTCTCCACGTGGTCCATGTCAAAAGGCATTGACACAGAGAAGGTATGGGTTATTATTATTATGTATTTCTCTTCTGTTTCAATAGGATCTTCAGGTGCAGGTAGCTTTCCCACTTATTGCTTGTATAATTGCTTCATAACTGTTACTCTGTATTTCATAAGTGACATACCAATCAATCATATTTATTGAGTGCTTAGAAGGTGCAAAGCACTGAACCATTAATCATCAATTAGTACTAGTCATCACATCTAATTTAGAAAATTTAGTTCCTGAAAACAACTAATTACTCCATTTCCCTAAAACACTCTCATTACCTCTCACAGTAATTTTCTGTATTCCTCATCCTGAGTGCTGCCATTTCTCCTGCTAGATTTTATTCTTGATTTCTCTTATGATTTTTTTTGCCAATTTAAAAATTGGAAGGAAACTTCCTTGCTATAAACAAAAATGTTACCTGTCTTTTATGCTATCCTCTACTTAAATTTCTCTCCTCTCTCACATGTTTTATAGAGCAACTTATAATTCTTGGTTTTCCACTTTGCCTTACACAAATCTATAAAATGAATACCTCCCTCTCCAACTATCTTACATCTCTAATTTCTTCCTTGTCTGTTCAGGGAACTGCTTTTAATTTTTTTTACAGCTATTTTGTATTTGGGTCAAAGTAGGACCCAAAGTCCTCCTTCCAATAAACACAAGAAAATTAAAAACAAAAACAAACAAAAAAAAAACCTCTCACTTCCTACACCCAGGAAATTCCCATCAAATACAGGGGATGACAAATAGAGCTTGTTCACAGTTGCAGAGAAAACTAATCTTGAGTTGTTTTACTTTATAAGCATCAGCAGAGACTATTCTTTTTAGGTACTGATTTTTGACATATGATAATCACATGACACAATACCTTCCCTGTCATTTCCTACAAATTGTTTTGTTCTTTTAACCTGATGTGGTTGACTTTTGTTTTTTCTGTAAGACCTGCTCAAAAAGCATCTTTCAGTGTCAAAAGGAAAAAGCAAATGAGCAAAGTAGATGTTTAGTTGGGGGAATTTCATGAGACAATGAGTAATTTGTTTTAAACCAGAGCAGGTGTTGTTAGGAACATATGGTTGAGGGAAGGTGTAGGAAATGAACAAGGAGTGTAAGAGTTGAGGGAGAGAAGCCTTCAGAGGGAGTACAGGTGAGATACTTGGGGGTAGCTATGTGGAAAAATCATGAAATGGGGTGAGATTTGTTCCTCTTTCAATATTTTATAAGATGAAGTATAAATTTTCCAGTTAAATGGCCATATAAAGTGCTATATGTGACCACAGAATGAAAAAAGCAAACGGCATTTCTAGGAAATTTAATTAATATACACCTGAGCCAATATGGTTAATAGGGAGAGTGTCCAAAGAAGAAACGGAATCATCCTCAGGGTGAAGGTGAGAGTAACAGAGTTTAAGTCATGAAATGCAGAATGTCTTTTGAATTCCACATTAAGTGAGATTGAGATTACAGAGGCAACCACCTGTCTTGTCAATCATTATATTACTAAGAAGGTTTTCTTTTCAGAAAATAGAGTCACATGGTCCCTAACAGAAAACATCAGTGAAATGATGGAATAATGGTCCTTTACATATTAGAAAATGTGGGGAGTTAGCTACGCTCCCTGCAAAGGGTTTCGGGTCCCTTAGGCAGGGGTCGTCGCAAAGGATAAAAAAATAGTAGGAAACAGAAATAAAAATAATACGCAGAGCCAAAGACATAGTTTATAAAGATTTATGAAGATAAACAAAGGAGGGTGCCCGGAAGGTTACATCTCTTCCTGCAGAAATGCAACCCAGACTGAAGTTTTATACAGGTACTTATAGGGCAGATACAGGTTCTCAGTTGCCAAGGGTAATGGGATTTACATAATAATAGATAGTTTGGTTCAGGGTCAAAAGTCTTCTAAAAGACTACTACAGATCATTCAACTAACTCTACCTAGGTAAACAATGGGTAATAAAATCTTCTTAGGGTAAACTTCTAGGTTTTATGATGAGGCTATTACTTTAGCAAAAACAGAGCCATTGTGGCTCTGGTTATTGTGTGTTAGAACATAGATTTCAGAAGTCAAGATGAGCTGTGCCTTATGTTATTTACTTTAACCACATGGTTCCGTCTGGGCCCGGCTTGGACAGCAGCATATCTGTTTGATCAGCTCTTAGTGTATCTATTTGATCAGCTCTCATCTCCGAGGGCCTGTCTTTGTTGATCAGCTCTGGCAACCTATGGCTCTAGGCAAGACCTGCTTTGTCTTTCAAAACAGGTGAGAGCCATAGGCCCGATTGCTGCGTTGCCTTGGAAAGCAGCTGCTACTGACTATTGAGACACCCTCCTTAGGCGAGGCAGCTTTTAATATGCGAACTAACACGTTTACATTTTCCTTTAGGGCAAAGCCTTGCTTGACTTCTGAAATCCTATCTGTCTCTAAAAATACAAGGGGCATTTCTATAAATCAGTATTCTTAGGCTCAACAAGAAAAGAGCCTGACCCAGAGCATATGCCACAAACCTAGTATGTGGTCAATTTTTGAGTCCCTGTCCTCTAAATTCCTGGTTACTGGGCTGGTTCAGGAATGGAGTGGACTAGATTCTCTTCAAGCCTCCCCTCGAGGACACACTCAACTGCCAGACTCATGATGGAGTGAGGTCTAATACACTGGCATGGAGTGTGTCTGGAAGTGCACATGCCATGTGCAGAGAACAATTTATGGGTCCCTACTTTCTACTGCCCTTCTTTTTGTTTTTTTTTCCCCTTGGTTTGCTTGTTCATTGTTTGTATTTGCAGAAATGTACTTGTGGTTAGTAGAGTAGCTGGAGAAAATGGAGTATCAGGAAAGAATATGGGGAGGCTAATATTAAAGGTGAAGTAAAAATTTAATTCAAATGAAAATATTTTTCAAAGAGAAATTTAAAAATATTAAAATGTATTAGCTTTTAGATAAGAAAAAGTCATGGATGTGCCTCTTAACTGAGTGGGGACATTTTAGAGTTGTTTTTGACTAATAGGTGAAAAAGATTTAAATAACTGTGACAAATATAAAAGTTTTGTTGTACATGTATAAAACATATTTCATGCCTATATTGATTTCTCCTAGCCAATTAAGAAAAGCTCCACCCAGGTGCATAAGAACTAGGGTGACAGCATTGTAAGTAAAGAGAAGAAAACAAAGATATATGCCAAATTCTGGGCCTGGGAAAGGGGTATAGGGACTCCCAGTAATTGCATCATCAGTGAGGCTGAATTTAAAAATGCTTCTTAGACTACATACCATATGCTATACTGAACAAGATGAAAATAAAAATTGACATTCAGCTCTCCAGTTTAGTAGAGAAACCTACCAATCAAAGCAGAAGAGTCACATGCTGTTAGGCATTCAGTTGTTTAACAAATAAATAGTATATATAACATATAATTTTAAAATATAATAACAAAGAGTTGAGGTATAAACAAAAGAATTAGTAACTAAAGCAGAGAGGGAATAGGTATCTCAGAACTAGTCTTCACTATAGATAGTAACTGCATATAAGTTAAAGGATGAATTGCAGAGATGGAATTAATATGTACTTAATATCATTATAAAATGAACTAAAAATCTAAGAAAATATTTATAAAAGCGTTTCCTCATGGCCTAACAGAAATATCAGAAGAACTGAGAGTTAAATGTGAAATAGAAGAAACCATAAGCTATTAGAAGAAAATATGTGAATATATTTATTTATCTTTGTACTTATATTAAAGTAATGGAATACATAATAAGGTAACTGGTAAATAGATTCGAGTAAAAAATGTAAAACTTCTCACACCAAAAAACTATGAAAATGAAAATGAGACAAAGAATTTGTAAAACAAACATCACAAATGAAAGGTTACTTACCTTAATATGTAAAGGGATTTTATAAATCAAAGAGAAGAATTAGAATACTTGGGGATAAAAATGAGCTGAGGACATAGGTAATTTAAAGAAGACAAAATGCAAATTACTAACAAACATACAAAAAAGCTTATTTTCACTTGAAGCAGTAAAAACAGAAACAGCAAGAAACCATTTTTAATATGCCAACTAGACAAAAATAATGCCCAATTTTAGCAAAGGCTGTAGTGACTGTCACTATTGTATAATTCTGGAAGGTGTACAAATTGGTAGAACATTTCTTGAATGCAGTTTGACCAGGATAATATCCTAAATTTGGGAGTATTCTAAAGCTCAATCTTTGTACCTCTTCCCTTTTCTGTCTATATTTTCTCCTTCAGTGATATCATCCAATCTCATGACTTTAAAAATTTATGCTAACACCACCCAAATGTGCATACTCATCTTGGATCTGTTCCCTGAGCTATAGACTCTCCTATGCAACTAACTGCCTACTCATGTCCAGTGAAGTTGTGCAAAACCAAACTCCTAATCATCTCCTAAAAACCTGACTGCAGACATTCCCTGATGCAATTAATAGTCACTCTACCTTTCAGTTGATTAGGAAAGAAACGCCCACATTTAAGTCTCTACCAAATCCTTTTGGTTTACCTCCAGTCTCACCACTTCCAGTGCTTTAACCTGGTCCAAGTCACCGTCATTTCCTAACTAGGTTATTCTAGTAACCATCTGACTGGCCTGTGCTTTCACCTTTATAATCTATTCTCATTACAGCTGTTAATTGAACCTGTTAAAATATAACAGGTAGAAAAAATAACATGAAAGATTGATGATAGTAATCATATAAATTCTTTAATTGTACTTACAGTCTTAGAATTATGGGTGTACTTTTGGACATAACTTTAGTAAGCAATATCTGAATTTTAACAATTATCCAGTATTTAATGTTAGAGACCTCTATATTAGACTTCCTGTTCCTCAGTAAGGCAAATATTTTGTCTTACTATATCTTTCATATTTCATATTTTATTGATTTTTTCAAGTATTTTATTAACAGTGATTGTTATAAAATTTAAATATGAGCATTTACTGAAGAAAAAAAGAAATATAATGTATGAAGCCAAATGTCTTTGTTTTAATGCTTCTCTTCTCTCGGTGGTTGTAAAACAGCTATATATTATTTCAGTTGCGAGTGCCATGGAATTTAATGATGCATTGCAGCTAATTAGAGGAAAACCTTAGCCCCAATGACTGAGATTTCCTTCTATCGTTTTCACATATTTTGTTTTATAGATTTTTGAATTCAGCTTTAATCCACAAGCAAATTAATCACTGTGATTTAGTAAGTCTTAACTTGCCTCATGCGAATAATGCTTTCTCCAATACAATTGTGGCATGAAAATCTGCACTGATACGGAGATTGTAGCATTTCTATCATGAAAGTTGGCTTTGAGCAATTTTTAAAATATAGAACAGTGCCTAGATTAATTTTATTTAGTTGAAAATATTTTATTGACTACTCGTTACTACAGTTGCTTTAGATTCTTTTTAAATTTAATAACCAAATCCGTCCTTTGGGCTTTGCTACTTGCTAACATTCTGTGCACATAAAAGAAAGAGAAATGGGTGGGATGAGTGAGGATTTAAAAGGGGGAGAGGAGATTATGGCGAAAAAAATAGAAAGGATGATGGTTAAAGCTCAGAAAAATCTATCCTGCAGTTGAAATGACTTTACTGGGAAATAATTCAAAAGAAGTAAATGGCTGGGGACTTTATTTTCAGCTTTTGGGACCATGTGAAAATATGTACAACTTGTAAAACATTGTATAGACCACATATTTCCCATCATACTGAATTTTTTCCCAGCTTGTTTTATAGAATGAAATGTAAACCTTATCTTTTTTATTTTCCACTCTCTTACTTTTTTCTCTGACATGTAGCTTGAAAAAAATAAGTAGGAAAATCTCTTTGGTCTTCATTATTTGTTCCGTGTGTTTTATAATAAACATAAAGTATCAGTAGGAAGATGCTATTATATGAATTTTTTGGCAGAATTATACAAAAAATTCAGGTAGAATTAGGCCTTTAGAGTTTAAGCAAATTGAGATTTTGGATATTTTAAAGTCTTGGATTTTTTTTTTAACCAAATCTATCACAGAAACATTCCACTTCCAAATACAGTAGGCAATATATTTTTTTCCTACAAGTTAAAGTAACTTCCTTTTGTCAATTTTACATACACACACACACACACACACACACGTGTGTGTGTGTGTGTGTGTGTGTGTGTGTATATATATATATACGGGAAAGCATGTTTAAATACTTCTTTAAATCCCTATTTGTGAAAAACAGGGATGATTTTTCAAATATGGCATCATTTTCTTGGTTCAGTAACATAATACTTCAAGAGGTTCTTATGACTATAGTTGAAACCGAGAGTGAAGATGCTAGTCTTCCAAGAGGACCTCCACAGACAAATGTGCGGTGTTAAATATGCCATGCACATGTATCCTTGTGAGTATAATAAAATAAAGCTGAATTGGTCTTAAGATGCGTTAAAAGTACTCTTGTGTTTGAATCAAAAGGGGTAATTATTATCCCACTACAGTCCATATTAATCAGATCATAGATAAAATAGTATGTTCAGCCTATGCTGGATATTTTAAAAGAAATGTCATCAAATGGCAACATAGTTACCAGAAGGTAAGCATGATGGTATCAAGTCCTAGAAATCTTGTTATATGATGGATAGTTAAAGGAAATAGGAATATTTAGTTTGGCTAAGAGAAGACTTAGGGAGTGGTATGACAGGTAACTTGGGGTATTTGGTGCCTTTAAAAATGGAGTGATCTGTTTCAGCGGGAAATTCAGTCCCTGCCAGTAAAGGATTCAGGCACATAGGTAGAGCATAGTACTGAATGAACTTGCAGGTCCTGATGCTAAGATTTTGTGTCTGAATGATTTGGAGTACTATAATATATCGTACCTCATTTACAATTCAGACATATGTATTTAAGAGATTCTATATAAAAATAAGTACGGAATAAAATTCTGTAATAACTGAACAATTACTTCCCAACTACTTTTTATTAGTACAGTTAAGTACTGTAGTTTTACAAATGAAACTAACTGGCTTTTCCAAGGTGATTAAGAAGAGTACTGTCACACACACTAGCTTACCAAATTTATGAGGACTAAGAATGTCTGATGGGGCTAAGCCAGGCCAGCCTGGGACATCTGGAATGTTTTTCCTGCGGTCTGTAAGTTACCTGCCAGTTGAGCAAGAGACACTATGACTGGTATATCATTATAAGAAACTATTTTTCAGCCTGTTATGTGAAAGTATTATATCCCAAGTATCTGAAAACTGTGATTTTTCTATCTGTACCTAAAAATGGTAAGATAACTATTATCATATCCTCATGTGTTTCACAGTTGCTACCTACTGAAATATTATAAAGTGAGCATTTGGAGTTATTATTGACATTTTTCTTTTCTAGCTGACCTATATACCTTATCAGGGAAGGTAGACTTTATCTGAAACCTCAAATTTATTTTTCCTTTCATGCATCAGAAGTTAAATAAAATAATACTCAAGGACTTACTAGAAACATACAAGCAGATGAGAACGTTAATATTTTTTGTAATAGTAATTCGGAACAGTCAAGTGTAAATGTTAGTTTGTTATGACTTTCATCACAGTTTAAGAGTGCTCCAATGTAAGGTTTATATTATTTTTAGCTAATATAATTATTGGTAAACTTTTTCTATGTCAAATATTATGCAGTATTGTTGATTTTCTCTAGTCATGATAGTGAGGCATCGTAGAAGTTAAATCTTGAATTACTTAAACCTTTCTCTAGAAATAATATTAAGCACATGTTTGTACCCTGTTGAAATTACTTTAGTGCAATAGTGTGGGCTAGTTTGTATTTCATTTTCTTATCACTCTGGCACTAGCCCCTGACGAAGGGCCAAAGGATCATCTAGTAGCCATAGTCCAGAAATGAGAGGAAGGAGTTGTCCAGAAGGGGCCATGAAGGGCTTAAGTAGCCTGGCTTCATCTAGACGTTGAGGATCAGGTTCCATACTTTCATGTTCAAATCTAAAATGGAGACATCACCATCTGCCTTATTTAGTTGGCTGGAGGAGGAAGAGTGCTCACATAGTGTGTGCCCAAGGTAGGCAATAATAAGTAGCAGATAATTTAGTCCATTGTGATTAAAATACATTTCTTCCTTAAATAGTCATAAACTACAAGAACTGCATCATGCCTGGTACCATTTTAAATCTTAGTCTTTGTTTGGTATTCAGTGAGTGCTATTTTCTTTAAACATAGATGAAAATAGAAGATCAATTATAGAGTAATTGAATGAATAAAGTATTTCTATACATATACGTGTATACACACATATATTTTAGACTTTGGGGAAAAATTAAATCATGAATGAATCCACATGCCGCACAGTGTGTTATAGTATGAGTAGGTGTTTGTATCTGACCTGTTATTTTGTTCTGAACTACCTTGATCTGTTTTCACACTCCCACTACAGTAAATCTGCAATAATGACTATTAAAACACCTATTTTTGAATAAGATCATAGTGCTTCCTATAACTTTTGCAATTTTTAGGTAAAGGTAGGATTATGCGAATTTAGATTTTATAAACTAAACTTTTTTTTTAAAGATGCTTCCATTTCTGTGATTTCTGTTGTTATGGTTGTTATTATCTGACTCTGCGTGTGTGTGTTTTTTTTTCTTCCAGGGCTTTATGGCTTTTTCCTCTCCACCTACTCTCCCATCTCTTTCTTGAGTTTTTATGGTAATGACTAAAAGATGCCTGTCTTTTGGCTCAGGATGATTGCTTTTGATTTTGTATTTACTTATATTCTATAAAATGTTGAAAATCCACTTTTAGCTCCTTCACTAGTAGTGCCAAATAACCATGGGCATTCCTGTCTGGCACAGCAGAAGGCAGCAAGAGGGTGTAGAAAAATAATGAATAGATTAAAAGAAAAGGAAAATTGTTATGTAAGAATGAGATTCTTCTAGTTGTTCATGGCCAGTTGCCTCGGTGCTGCTCCATGGCCCTCCTGGCCATGGTTCTGGAGCCAAAGAGAGGGCGCCATGGCTGTGCACCCTGATGGTTTTCTCTCAATTTTGCTTCACATTAATCCTGACCTCTTTTGAGACCTTCAGAGATTCTCTTCCTTTCTCACATTAGCATCCTTCCTCATTTCTTTATGCCTTAAACTTTCTTGAGGAAGTCTTTACTTCCCTAATTTCTGCTGCAACATCTCTGAGAGATAGAAGACATCAATTATAAAAGGATCTACATTGTGGTACAATTTATAAATAGAGAAATAGCCATCTTTTAAAATTTGCATCCATATATAGGAAAACACGGTACTGTAGGGTCTTGTGGTCATTGCTAGAGTTGTAAATAAAAATAAACACAACCCCTGCCCTTAAGTTGCTCAGAGTCTAATGGGGGAAAAACGTAATGAGAGATAAACATGATTCCAAATTGTGATGATGCTTGAAATATAATATAGGGAGCTATGTAAGATTTAAAAAAAGGGGGGTGAATATAATTTAGGTTGTGAGGATGTAAATTCAAAGCAAGTGATAGAAAAAACAATAGAATTTGGACATAAAAGCTGGTTGGAAACTGAAATTTTTCACCTATTTTATTATAAAACTCAAATTACCTATGTGCTAATAGTCAAGTAACTGGTCTGAAGATGGAAAACAATAGAAAGAAGAAAAAGCAAAGACCTAATTAATTGATTAACTGCTAATAAATAGTTAATTAATTGTTATCAATTAATTGTACATGGCCTGTGCATTCTATGTGCTATAGATTATTTCAAGTGAATATTCATGTTGGTTAAAAATCTTACTCTAAAACTGATAACAGCATATAAATTGATACAGGGACATATTGATACCCAAATCTGATTAAACTAAAACTAATCAGCACTTTTTTGTTTTTCTTTTAGAATTTGCTAAACAAATATGTGGGTCTGCTGCCTTTGAAGGCATTATCCTCAGACTTAATTCGTAGTTACTGTGATGACACAGATGACACAAAGGAGTCAGTAGGGCAAGTATCAGGGAATAGATTCATGACCAGAGTATAGCTTTATATACTCTATCATCACTTCTCTCAAGGATGAATAAATGTTAGAAGTGTATTCATGTAGCAATTTTGTTTTTAAAAATGCTTGTTTAATAGAAATGCATGACTGTTATATAAAATTAGAAATAAGAGCTAGGAAAAGAAGAAAATATGATAAATCACCCATAATCCTGCCACTTACAGAAGTACATAATGCCACATTTATTCTGTGTGATTTTGTGAACAGCTATTTATGTTATAAATATATAATATATAAATATTTATATTCCACTTTAAATACATATTATAAAATATCATTCTATTATTGAATATTTAACATGTCTAATGACTACATTAAGAAAAACACTGAGAATAGAGTTTGCCAGATCAAAGGGTATGAACATTTTATAGTTTACATTATTTTTATAGTTTATTTATTTTAAAAGATCAAATAAGCTACAACCAATGTAAGTTTGCACATGTCCTTTTTTCAGAATAACATTTACAGCACTAGGTATTAATCTTCTTTTAATCTTTGTGAATGTAAAAGGCCAGTGATCTTAGCATGTTTAATTTTTACTCTTTCTAACATATAAATATTAATATTTCCATTTGCTGATACAGAAACTAGGCTATAAGAGATTAGATGACTTGCCTTAGATCACACATAGGGAAACTTGGACTTGGACCAGGTCTGCTTTGCAGAGGAAATGTTCTTAGCCACTCTGCCCATCGTTCAATATCAAAATCTGGTAGACAAGTATCTCCTTATCACACCATAATTATTCCTGTTTTTCATGTATTTATTCTACAAAATAAACTTTTTCTACCCTTCCCACTCATTATCATCATACACGCCCAAATAAATTTCATTAGCTTTTGACTGGAATTGCATTGTCATAATCTCAGAGTTAAACCATTCAGCAGAGGCCATCTGAAAACGTGTTCAGGCTGCTTAGATGAGGCATGGTAGACTCATGCGAAGTTAGAGATCTTGGACATAGCTGTGCTAATGTAGGGTTAGCAGTTCCATTCCTAGAAGGCAATTGAAGATTGAAGAATTCCACAATGCGAGTACAAATCGAAGGCAGTACAGATGGGATATAGTGGATATAATACTATATCAGCAATAAGAAATCTTGGCTTCTAGTCAACTTGTTGCCCATTCAACTTGTAGGTTGAAGGACCAATCAAACTTAGTCTCAGAATATGTATATATTTTGTTTATACACACACACACACACACACACACACACACACTTTCATGATATTTGCCAAGATTTCTACAATAAAAATTTAAATGCATATTTGGGAAGAGTTAGTGAGAAATAGTAGTTTCCTTTTAGCACCCAGGAAAAGTCAGGAGACATAGTTTAATAGTTTAATATTATAACCCTTTTGTCAAACTTCATCTTGACCATAAATGAGAAGTTAAGGGGAAGCAGCCCCCTCCCAAGGGAAATCAGTCACTGTTAGATGGGAAACAACCCAGCCCCACCACCGAGTTACACCCAGCTGTTTCAGTTAAGATCCCTCTTGTCTAATTTCACAATTTAAATGCTGGTACTTTCAAAGAGACTTTGCCCATTTAATCTGGTAGTTATTGCTTGTCTTCGGAGTGCCTTGTAAGGCAGTAAAATCAATTGTTCCATAGTTTTAGCATGTTTTTACAAATTCACATAATTCACTACATCACAGAGCACAGTATGAAGTAGTTCATTTATTGAACCATCCTCAGCACAGTTGAATGCCATTCTTCTGTATGACAAGGAAGCAAACAAAACCAAAACTTCGAACTTCAAATCACTTTTACTGTTAATGGTCATACTTCATTATCATTTAGATTTTCTGTTAGAAAAATTTTGGTTTAACATGGATTATTAACTATGTAATAAAATATTATATGATTAGAGAAAAATGAAAAATTCCTAAAAGGAGGTGAAATTCTCTTCTGCTGTACGCTAAGCCTGGCAGGAAGTTTAGCCAAGAATTCACAAATATTTAGGTAGATATTGATGCATGGGTTGATATTTACTTTAAAGATCTTCTTCCCCATTCCAGTATTTAATAGTAAACGTCCTTTAAGCCCTTGCTTGCATTCAAAACATTGCCCCAGTCTCTGGAATGACAATGGTAAATATGAGACAGTC